>JASCZW010018196.1:0-5000 GCA_034211315.2 Aedes japonicus
AATATTTAAGAAGTATAACATAAAATTGTAAATATCATTGTAACAATACGGTCTACTACTGATTGACGACAAATAAAATAAAAAAAAAAAAAAATCTTTACTCTTCTAAATTTTTAGTGCGAGAGAAAATAATATCGTGAATTCTAAAATGCGTCTTTAAACAAAACTCATTATTGTTAAACCTTCTTTAGTAATAAAATTAAAATACGTACATAGAAAAGTGTTTCAAATCTTACGTTTCAACTTAAAAGGCTCTAAATTTTACAGTCGCTATTATGCTAGTTATGAGCAAACACCGCGATATACTGGTTTTGTGCGTATGCCTACTAGTGAATTTCACCTGCGTTCTAATTTTGATTTTGATCTAATAAACTCTTGTACTCCGAATGATATATATTTATTAAGAATATATAATAACTATATAGTTTGATTCAGTATTATAAAGTATTGTTTCCTGTAGTATACAGAGTATGTGTGAATGAAATGTTAAGATGCTTTGTATGATTCTAAGAGTATTAATTTACCTTTCGATTTGGGTATAATCATGTGATTTGAGGGTAATCAACATAGCGTGAAACGAAATAAAACTTGTAGTAAGCTATGCAAAAATCTCCTCATTTCATGAAAACAAACTAAACCATCGCAACGCATTGACATGCATTGGCGTAACTACAGGGGGTGCCTAGGGGGCCAGGCCCCCTCCAGAATTCTGTAGGCCCCCCCCCCCCAGAATTTTTCCCAAATATATTTCTTATTTGAAATGAAACACTATCTCTTCAGAATTGTACGGATTTTTTTCCATTGTAAGTTTTTAGCTCAGTCGATAAAGGCGCGGCATGCTGAAGGTGGCTGGGTTCGATTCCCGGTCTGGTCTAGGAATTTTTCGTTGGGGAAAATTTCTCAACTCCCTGGGCATAGGGTATGATTGTACTTGCCACACAATCATACTAATGCGAAAATGGAAAGCAGTCAATTAATACCTGTGGACGTGCATTTAGAACACTAAGTAAAGAGCATGCAATAGGTATATTGCAAAAGCAATATGCTTGAAAACGCTAAGAAGAGAAAACGACAATTAGATCCATGTGAATTCCAATATATCAACAGTACATTCACTTCGATCGAGAGTTTGTGTCTGTTGAATGTTAGTTTTCTTTTATTTTTTTCATGGTGAAGCCTCCTTTATGTCCAAGAATACAAAAGCCATTTGCTCTTTTTTAGCAAAAGCTAACTGAATATCTGTGGAGAGCAACGCGAGACAGTCGTTCGTTCCCTTACCCCTACGGAAACCATATTGAGTATCTGAAAGCAGGTTGTTCGTCTGAACCCATTTGTCCAGACGTAAAGGGATCATTTTCTCCAACAACTTTCGAATACAAGATAACATCGCGATGGGTCGATAGAAGTTTTGTTCGGACGCGGGCTTACCAGGTTTTTGAATGGCAATAACTCTCACCCGTCTCCAATCATCCGGTACAATGATGAGTTCCAGAAACTGATTAAACAAGCTCAACATGCGCCTCTTAGCGACGTCTGGGAGGTTCTTAAGCAAGTTGAACTTGATCCTATCAACCCCTGGAGCCGCATTGCTACCCGAGAGAAGTGCGAGAGAGAACTATACCATTGAAAACGGTTGGCTAATCTCATCTATGGAATTCGTGGTTTCGCGAGGAATGATCCGTGCCGGCACAGAATCTGGACAAACTTTTCGCGCGAACTTGAGGATCCATTGGTCCGAGTACTCCTCGCTCTCGTTGTTCGTAGTTCGGTTACGCAATCTTCACGCCGTGTTCCAAAGAGTACTCATCGACGTCTTGCGCGATAGCCCGGCCACAAATCTTCGCCAGTATCCACGTTTCTTGGCCTTGCAGAGGCTCTTTAGTTCGCGTTCGTGAGCCGTGTGTACTTCGAAGTGCTCAGGTGTTCCACGTCTACGGAAAACTTTGAACGCGTTCGACTTTTTACGGTAAACCTCGGTGCATTGCTGACCCCACCATGGAGAAGGAGGTTTCCTGCGAAATGACGTCCATGGATCTGGTCGAGTTTGAGCTTGAAGCGCGCTGTCTATGATCAGGCTGGAGAGGAAGTTATAATCCTCCAGCGGTGAACCGTCGATACGGCTTCATCTACTGCTGTCCTAAACTTTGTCTAATCGATGTGACGGGTAAGATCATACGTGACGTTGACAGGTTGACAGAACACCTGAGAGTTGTTTTCGGTTAATGTAGGCTCTTGGAGGAATATAAACGGAAGCAATGCAAAGACTTTTATTTTTGATAACAGCCTGACATGCGACAACTTCAATTCCTGGAATAGGAGGAAAATTCACTCTATAGAAGGAGTAGCACTTTTTCATCCCCAAAAGTACCCCTCCTCTACACGAATCCTCACGATCAAGACGAATTATATTGAAATCATGAAAAGAAATATCGCTTTCAGGCGAGCCATGAACACAGCCATGTTTCACAAATAGCAAATGCATCACAACCGGTATTGTGAGCTAAAAATTTAAGAGATTCCAATTTAGGAACAAGACTTTGACAAATCCACTGCAGAACAGTGATCAAATCTCCGACCTCATTTGGAAAATTATTCATCGAAGGAAATGATTGCAGCAAGGAGGAGCCACTTAAATGGTAATTGCTTC
Organism: Aedes japonicus; assembly: GCA_034211315.2. Taxonomy (NCBI): domain Eukaryota; kingdom Metazoa; phylum Arthropoda; class Insecta; order Diptera; family Culicidae; genus Aedes; species Aedes japonicus. Next base: position 2,648 of record JASCZW010018196.1, read on the forward strand.
AAAAAAGTCTTCACTGTTGGAAGCATTGCTAGAACAATGCTTTCAAGAGGGTCACAAATTTCGAGGTACTTGGAGATACCTTCGACAATGTCATCAAATGAGAACAGTCCTGATGCAGAAAGAACTTCTGTTCTTAAAATAGGGGCGCTAGGGGTATTTGATGTCCCCGGGAGAGAAGAAAAATTCTGGGAGTGGTTAGTACTATGGAAACCAGGAGGACTAGGATTTTCCTTTTTTCCCCCTTTACTTGAAATGAGCAAGCTGGTTTTGGGCCCGGCTCAGCAACTTTCCGTGGGCGGATGCGTCTTCGCTTTCGTGGAGCACCTTCCGGAAAACTGAATGATGTTCCCTCTTCAGCCGAATCAAAGTCAGACTCGTCATCTGACAGAGGAGCAAAGGGATTTGTATTGACATTGGGTGATGGTGATGCTTTTTTCACCATTTCAGCGAAAGATTGCCTGGAACGCTGTTTTAGCGAGCGTTCTAATTTTTCCCCGCGTTGTTTGTACGCCGGGCACGACGAGAGAGCATGAGGAGGAGTACCCTTAAAAGCGCATTTTGGTGTGCTACCTGTACAGGCGCCATCCTCGTGTTTCTCCCCGCAGTTGGAGCAGCGTGCCTTATTGCCGCAGTTGGAGGTCGTTTTTCCAATCTGCTTACACTTTTCGCAGATCATGACCCGAGGTATAAACAACTGCACAGGTAGTCGAAGTTTTCCCAACTCGACGTTTTGAAGAATGCTGAGCCAGAGAAGGTTACGCGAAACGAGTCTGACGGTGTAAACTTTTTTTTCACCCTTATTGGTCGACACTGTGCCTAGTTGGCTCACATCCAGTATCTGAACTGGTGACAGCAGAGGGTTCTTAAATCGACCAACACCCCACTTCAGCAGGATCTCAGGGGTCAGACTCGTTTCGGTGACCACACCTTCAATTTCAACACCTCGAGCTGGGATATACACTCTTTATTCTAGTGTAAATAGCTGGGAGACAGCAATCTCATTAGCTTGCTTGAGGTTGGACACAACGACCCGAAGTTTATCGAGTTTGACTTTAATTATCTCGGTCACGGCCGAGAATCGCTTCGTCAGAAATCTGACAAACATTCAGAGGTTTCGATTTGGGCTGAAAATAAACAACCCATAGACCAGCTGAACCATCTGGATATGCACGTGATCTGGTAACTCTATGAACTACCTCATCATTTCGTGCCATAGATGATTCATCTTGCGATAAATCATCCATGGCTCGCTTATGGGAGCTTATGACGCTCAACCACTAATTTTTTTATCTACAATCAATCACAGATAAATAAACTGAACCTAAGCACACTCTCGCTCATTCTCCACAGTAACACACACAGTACGATTAAAATGAATTAAGAAGGGCGTGAAACAAAAACTTATCTTATATGTATAACTGATCTACTGCAGACGGGCGACGAATGTGCTGCTGCTGCCGAGAGACGATGTGAGGCCGTGTATACCAGCTAAACCTTGAGCTGAACGATGATGTTGCTGGTCGGTGGTAGTTGGTGGATGGATGAATGCACGCTACACACGATTGACTGCTGGTGTGCGTGCCGTCTAAATGCGGAGCAATATGGCTTTTTGATCGTGGAAATATTGCTAATTGAAATTAATGACGTTGTTACACTGCTTATCACACAAATTTTTCATCTTCAGAAAACCAAGACTGATGTCACTCGTGACGATTTCACTGGCGATCGAGAAAAAAAATAAATCTGAAGATTTTAAACAACTCGTGAAAAGCTTCCAAAGCAACGGAAAACGGACCCAACGAACTGCACCGTTCGCTTGTTCACTGGGAAATGTGACTTTCTCTTAGTTGATGAATGTAAGTTTTAGAAACAACTGTGAAAGTTAATCCAAGTGCAAAACCAACTCAACATTCAAGAAATTTGTTTTTCCATCTTTCGATGATAAAAGCACACGAAGTCCCTCATCTCATATATGTTTGCGGAGCTTAAGGTAATTATAGAGTGTATGTTTGAATCCTCACCCCCCCCCCCCCCCAATATAATATCAAACAATGTGTCAAGCAAGACTTTGATTTCCATGTATCATGAATACCTATAATATGGAAAAAAAACTGAACAACGGTGTTCTCCCCGTTTGGGGTGAATAATTTAGCGTTGTTTTTATTATAATTATTATTATTATCCGATTTCATCTCACTTCTCTGCATGTAGCTGGAAACTTTCACCTACCCCCGGGCGTGGGGCCAAAGGGGGTTGGGCTCGGTGGATACATTCGTCAGTTTTGTAAACTTACATCCTAATTTGTTTACTTCGGTTGGATTAGTTATGGTGATTCAGGTACCGCCGGACAATA
>JASCZW010018196.1:10000-15832 GCA_034211315.2 Aedes japonicus
CTGGACCACAACGCTGCTTTAACTGCTCTGGTGATTTCCATGGAGAAGAAGAATGTGGTGAAGCACCCTCTGCAGAAACTGTAAGGGTAATCACCGACCAACTAGTTGTCAATGTCCGACTTACCAAAAAGAAGTCGAAGTAATAAAAATAAAAGTCCGCGATAATCTATCTTTCCCAGAAGCGAGAAAACGAGCTGAGCTACAACCAGTAGGCAGCTATGCTCAAGTAACCGCAAGACAAAGTGCACTTGAAGGAAGGTTAAGCCAATTAGAAGCGTCCATAAAGAAAAAAGATGACGAAATAGCCAAAATGAACGAGGAAAGCAAACGGAAAGATGAGAAAATCCGGATTATGGCTAACATAATTCAACAATTAAAACAGCAAGCTGCCGGCAACGAACAACCGCAAGCGAACAATACGGAAAAACCACATCACAGCAGAGAAAAATTAGCAGGCCCTCAAACCCGTTCAAGGAACAATTCTCCGGCTGTTGGCGTTCAAGAAACAAAACGTGGACGTCCTCCAAAATACAACTACGACCAATCCGTAGCTAAAAACAAATCGCCCGATATAAGCCCGCCTCCAAAAAAAACTGCCACCACAACACGCGTCCAACCTCAAATGGATTACTCTAGCGACGAGCCCGAGATATCGGAGACACCTCCAAACCAGCGTCTTCGATAGTTACACTCCTCAACGATGTTTGGACAATGATGACGACTTACGCATGAACAATGACAACTAGACAGATCGGTTCGGAAGTGGGGAAAGTGTAGTACCCCTTCTGACGCAAGTGCAGCAGGTTGAAGGAACCATCCGGGACGCCTTACCCCAACCCGTTGATGGTGAATTCTCCTCTGTAGCCGATGGAACCACGAACGAACTTGTACCACGACCGACAACCTACGATAGACGACAGCTTAACAACGACAGCATAATAACCAACAACAACAACAACAACAACAACAACAACAACAACAACAACAAAAACAACAGCACCAAGAGCAACCAAACTACACAAAGTCTTTCCCCAGGGCCAGCTGTTGCCGGTAGTTCTGGAAGAAATCGTGTAGTTTCGGCAATGGCTGGCACTGTGGGACAAGACGTCCCACAGGTCAGTCTTGTTTTTTCACATTCACCGACAGATACTGCTGCGCACAATATTTTTACAGATAACCACCACACAGCGTCTGGAAACGAAACATCACGAACACATAGGATAAATATTACACAAAGCGCTTCCCCAGTGCCGGCTGTTGTCGGTGTTGGCAGAACTAGTGTAATTGTTTCGACAGCAGCTGGTACTGTGGGACAAAGCGTCCCACAGGCAAGTCCCAGTTTTGTATCAACACCTGCGGAGGTTATCGCACCACCTTTTTCTCCCACAGCCGATCCGCCGACGCGAAGAGCATCCACATCGTCGTCCGCCACCCAATCCGATACAAATAGTCGTCCCGGGGGCGTTTTCGCCCTACAGTGGAACCTGCGTGGCCTCAGGGCCAATATCAGCGAACTGAAACTCCTCATCGCCGATCTCGAGCCTTGCGTCGTGGCTCTACAGGAGACGAAAGCGAACCAAACCGTCGTCCAGACTTCGTCGGCAGGCACTACACGCTACTTCTGGAGTCGAACAGCGTTCACTACTGGCAACACGGGGTTGGCCTGAGTGGGCAAAAAGCGTGGGGTTTAGCATATCCGCGACGAAGTCGCAGACTTTTTACTGCAGCCCTAATGCGCGTCGAGAGCCGGCGCAAGAGATCACCATCGATCGAACCCCCGTTCCGAAGACCAACCGTCTGAGGATCCTGGGTATTACGCTGGACCGAACATTGACATTCAAGCCGCACTGCAAAGCGATAAAGAAAGCATGTGAGTCTCGACTACGGATCCTGCAGATGATCGGAGCGAAACTTCCGCGTGGCAACCGAGCAACCTTGCTACAGGTGGGTTCGGCGCTAGTCACTGCGAAGCTGACGTACGGTGTTGGACTAGTGAGCCGAGGAGGATCGGAGACCCTACAGACTTTAGCCCCAGTCTACAATCGAATGGTTCGGTTCAGCTCTGGAGCCTTCGTGACCAGCCCGATCAACTCAGTCATGGCCGAAGCGGGCACACTACCCTTCGAACTGCTGTCGACACAGGCGATAGCGCGGACGGCCATCAGAATACTATCGATGAATCGCAACAACAACACCCTCCCCTTGATTCGACGAGCATCAGATCGGCTTGAAGAGCTGACGGGCACTACGTTACCAACCGTCGGCCAACTTACAAGGTCGTGCGAACGAGTGTGGCACGCTCGCAAACCAGCAGTTGTGTGGGACGTGAAGCGATCGGTACGGAGCCGGAGATCCACCGGAAAAAGTGCGACCTATCGTACAACAACTGTTGGCAACACGCCTCAGCCAGTCTACCGTAGTCTACACCGACGGATCCAAGTCTGGAGATACTGTAGGGGCAGCTTTTTATAACAATGGCATAGCTGGCACATACAGTCTCCCAAAGGAGTGCAGCATATTCTCCGCGGAAGCGTATGCAATAAAAATGGCGATCGCGATACCAAACCTTAGCGATCTGGTAATTTTATCGGACTCTGCAAGTTGTCTACAGGCCTTGGAAACAGGGAAATCGAAACATCCATGGATCCAAGACATAGAACAGGCAGCACGAGTTTGATCTGTTCGATTCTGCTGGATCCCTGGCCACGCTGGCGTCAATGGGAATACCGAAGCCGACCGACTTGCCAACGAAGCTAGACAACAACCGGCCATCGATATCCCAATCCCAGCGGAAGATACACTGAGAGCAATCAGGCAACGCATAAGGAACTGGTGGAGCAACAAATGGTACGAATCGAGAGAATCGAAACTCAGAGAAGTGAAGTGTGACACTCACAGATGGACGGAAAAAGGTAGCACAGCCGATCAGCGTGTACTTACTCGTCTGAGGATAGGCCACACACGACTTACGCATACATTCCTATTAAAAAAAGAGCCCCCGCCTAACTGTGACTGTTGTGGAACGGTGCTGAATGTACGGCACCTAATATTAGAATGCAGGAAATACGATGCAGAGCGAAGAAGCAACAACATCGAAACTAGTCTGCGTGATGCCCTTGATAACACAGATGAACGAACAGCACAAATGTTAAATTTTCTGCGCAACAGTGGCCTTTACAAACAACTTTGAAAGGAAATAAGAAGAAAGTGAATATGATGAAGAAGATCAAATTAAATGAAGTGAAGAAGGGAAAAAAGATGAAGAAAAATATATGAAGAAGAGAAGAAGAAATTAGAAACAACAACTTCTGTATCAAATAACTCTGCTTTTTACCGACACTGAATGCACACGACTGTGTAAAGTGTCGTAAATAAACAAACAAAAACAAAACACATTATTATTATTATTATTATTATTATTATTATTATTATTATTATTATTATTATTATTATATTATTATTATTATTATTATCATTATTATTATTATTATTATTATTATTATTATTATTATTATTATTATTGTTATTATTATTATTATTATTATTATTATTATTATTATTATTATTATTATTATTATTATTATTATTATTATTATTATTATTATTATTATTATTATTATTATTATTATTATTATTATTATTATTATTATTATTATTATTATTATTATTATTATTATTATTATTATTATTATTATTATTATTATTATTATTATTATTATTATTATTATTATTATTATTATTATTATTATTATTATTATTATTATTATTATTATTATTATTATTATTATTATTATTATTATTATACTATTATTATTATTATTATTATTATTATATATTATTATTATTATTATTATTATTATTATTATTATTATTATTATTATTATTATTATTATTATTATTATTATTATTATTATTATTATTATTATTATTATTATTATTATTATTATTATTATTATTATTATTATTATTATTATTATTATTATTATTATTATTATTATTATTATTATTATTATTATTATTATTATTATTATTATTATTATTATTATTATTATTATTATTATTATTATTATTATTATTATTATTATTATTATTATTATTATTATTATTATTATTATTATTATTATTATTATTATTATTATTATTATTATTATTATTATTATTATTATTATATATTATTATTATTATTATTATTATTATTATTATTATTATTATTATTATATATATATATATATATATATATATATATATATATATATATATATATATATATATATATATATATATATATATATATATATATATTATTATTATTATTATTATTATTATTATTATTATTATTATTATTATTATTATATATTATATATATATATATATATATATATATATATATATATATATATATATATATATATATATATATATATATATATATATATATATATATATATATATATATATATATATATATATATATATATATATATATATTATTATTATTATTATTATATATTATTATTATATTATTATATATTATTATTATTATTATTATTATTATTATTATTATTATTATTATTATTATTATTATTATTATTATTATTATTATTATTATTATTATTATTATTATTATTATTATTATTATTATTATTATTATTATTATTATTATTATTATTATTATTATTATTATTATTATTATTATTATTATTATTATTATTATTATTATTATTATTATTATTATTATTATTATTATTATTATTATTATTATTATTATTATTATTATTATTATTATTATTATTATTATTATTAATATTATTATTATTATTATTATTATTATTATTATTATTATTATTATTATTATTATTATTATTATTATTATTATTATTATTATTAGTATTACTATTATTATTATTATTATTATTATTATTATTATTATTATTATTATTATTATTATTATTATTATTATTCACTTCACGTTCCGACGCTGTGTCATACGGTGTTATTAGTGCGCGCGCCCAATATTACTCAGGTGTTTTTCCCGTGTAATTCGCGTTCGCCACGGTCGAAACGTATAAGTACCGGTGTGTGAAGTGCTACAGAAGCCGCGAGCAGTGAAGATTTCATGAAAATCGCCCGAAAACCGGCTGAAAAAAGTGAAAAAGTGTATGCGACAAGTGTTTTGTTCGACCAAAACAAACAGCCATCGTCCGGTTGCCCGTCTGTTTCATTCAGTCGTCGTTAGTGTGGGTCGCACTGGGTGCGACGGTGAAGACAAGGAAAAAAAAAAAGTGCCAAAAGTTTGTAATTTTTTTCGAAAATTCGAAAAATTAAAAAGTGTCCGAACATTGTCTCTGGTGTGCAACAGTGTCCTGCAGAAGTGTGTGGATACAGTGGCGCACAAAATTTTACGTACACGTACGTAAAATATACGTCGAAGGGACAAAGTAGGTAAGAACGCTTCATTTTTACCTTGCTTTCGTTTGTTTGGGGTAGGTAACGGGTGACCGTTGCCAATTGTGTAGTTCCGACGTAAGCTAACATGGCGGCCGCTAGTAGCGGCGACCCGGGAGGGTCTGTTAAACGAAGACTTCCGGCATATATGGACCCGTTAAATAAATTTGGCGAATTGACTTTCCTTCAATTGACTGGCAAAAACGAAACTCCTCTCCCGAAAAACCCTTTCGTAATCGGTAAATCAGTAGAGGCCTGTGCTGGTCCGATTGAGAGTGCAGAACCGAGGCTCAGGGGACCAAATACACTTTGAGTATCCGCGATCCGGCTCTGTTGCCAAGCTGCTGCAACTGACAAAACTTATCGACGGAACCGAAGTGGAAGTTG
>JASCZW010018197.1:0-15831 GCA_034211315.2 Aedes japonicus
GACAAAGATTTTTCATTAGGGCCTAACTGACCCTAACGAAAACAATGCCTTTTTCTGTTAATTTCTCGTGGCACAAAGGCTACCCATGTAAGCCTCCAATTCTATCGGATAGGTGAACTCTTCCTCTTCGTAATGACGAGAAATTCGCGGAAAAAGCCATTGTTTACGTTTGTCTGTTAGGCCCTAATGAAAAATCGTTGTCGAATTCTAACTTCGGGTGAGGTGACTCTCCATGTCTACATTTATTTTGCACGGAAAGTCTCCTTACGAGTAATAATTTTCACCTCGTAGGTGGCAACGTGTTGTCTCACCTCACACGCTGCGCAGAACAGTCTTGATTGCCATCGTTGGACGACAATCCCAGCACCGAGCAAACTTTATTTGCTAAGACCGATAGATACTATTGTTAGGATTGCCAATACCCTACTCCTGTTGTTTCGGCCTACTGGGCGGAACCCCCTCAGCAATCTAGCTGTCAAACGTACCGCATGGGTGTGCGCGGGTTTTTCAATTCAATTCCAAACGTTGTAAGAGTAAACAAGTAATAAAACTTTTCTTTCCTTTTTTGCTATTTGTAATTCCGCGAGTTCTCCTGTTTAATTCCGTTACACTGCCTCCGAAAATCCCATTAGGTTATGGGCCCAGTTTGCGCGAGTGCGGAAAGTGTAAATGTAAATATTTGAAATGGACAGAGAAGCGGAAAATGCACTGAGTGCCTCAGTTCGACGGATCGAACTACCCGCAGTGGAAGTACCGCATGTCGGTGCTGCTGGAGGAGCACGAACTCCAGTGCTGCGTCGAGCAAGAAGCAGCGGAGGTTCCCGAACTGATGGTGAAGGGAGGAGGATACGGATGCGGTAAGGGAGGCGAAGGCGAAAGCGACCGAGAAGCGGTCGAAAAAGGACAGGCGGTGCAAGTCGATGCTGATATCCCGGATCAGCGACAACATGCTGGAGTATATCCAGGATCAACAGTCCCCGAGGGCCATCTGGTTGGCTCTGGAACGGGTCTTTCAGCGGAAGAGCATCGCCAGTCGTCTCCACCTGCAGAAGAAACTCTCACACTGAGGCACGACGGTGGAAAATTGCAAGATCATTTTCTCACTTTCGAGCGGATCGTCCGGGACTACAAGTCGACCGGAGCGAAGCTGGAGGAAATTGATATCGTTTCGCTACTCGCTGCTAACGCTAGGGCCAGCCTACGCTACCGTTGTAACGGCCCTGGAAACGATGCCGGAAGACAAGCTTTCGCTGGAATTCTGCAGTGCAGATTGCTTGACGAGGAAATCAAGCGCGGCGGTGGAGGAAGCAGCAGATCGAGTGGTTCTAGCGTGGAAGCGGCTGCGTTCAGCGGTTCCGGTATTTCGTCTGGTGGTGCACAAGCAGCAGCAGAAGAAGAAGAAGAGTGTCAAGTGGAAGTGCTTCCGGATGCAACCGGGAAGGGCACAAGATTGCCGATTGCCCGGAAGAAAAGAAGAAGAAGAAGGAATCGACGAGAACTAAGCGCGCACCTGGGAAAAGCCGACAAGGGTGTTTGCTTTCTAGCGGCGAGCGTGATGGACTACCGAGAACGAGCTGGATCATCGACTCCGGTTCGTCGGAGCATCTGACCAACGATCGGAAGCTGTTCGAGAAGCTTTTGCCGATGAAGGAACCGATGCGCATCTCCGTGGCGAAGGAAGGGCAGTCTATCGTCGCCAAACAGTACGGTGAGGTTCATGCGTTTGCCGTAGCGAGGGTAAGTCGATTCCCATTACACTCAAAGACGTTCTATACATCCCGGAAGCGCGTGTGAACTTGTTGTCCGTTCGTAAAATGGAAATGGCCGGACTAAAAGTTGTGTTCGCGGATGGCGTCGTGAATATCGAACGGGATTCGGAAGTGATCGCGGTCGGGAAGCGTCGCGGCAAGCTCTATGAAATAGACTTTCATCGGGAAGAGCCATCCGAATCGGTGTTGTATTCGTGCGGTCGTGTGCCCAAAGAACTTGAACTCTGGCATCGTCGGTACGGGCACCTCAGTGCGAAGAATTTGAAAGTGCTAATCGGAAACGAAATGGTCGTCGGTGTGAGTGCGAAGCTTAAGCCATCCGGTGGCGAGTTTGTTTGTGAATCGTGCCTCGTCGGTAAGCAAACGCGTAAGCCCTTCTCCTCGCGCGCGAGGGTCGCCCGTCGAAACGAGTGCTTGAACTGATCCATTCGGACGTTTGTGGCCCGGTGACGCCGGTGGGCATTGACGGCGAAGAGTATTTCGTTACTTTCGTTGACGACTGGAGTCGATTCACAGTCGTGTGGCTGTATGAACTCGAAAGATGAAGTGCTGGACAAGTTCAAAGAGTACGAAGCTCTAGTAAGTTCGAAGTTCGGTACGCGTATTTCTCGGTTTCGCTGCGACAACGGCGGAGAATACATCCGGTCGCGAGTTTAAACGGTTCTGCAAGCAGAAGGGATCCAAATTGAGTGGACCGTCCCCTATGCTCCAGAGCAGAACGGCGTGAGCGAGCGGATGAACCGGACGCTCGTGGAGAAAGTTCGGTCGATGCTCGAGGACAGCGGCGTCGGCAAGGAATTCTGGGGACCTGCGATCCAGACCGCGGCATTCTTGGCCAACCGCAGTCCCGCCAGTGCCATAGACAAGCGCAAGACACCGTACGAGATTTGGGAAGGACGGAAGCCAAATGTCCGGAACCTGAGGGCTTTCGGAGCAACAGTATTCGTCCACATTCCCAAAGAACGACGGAAGAAGCTAGACGGGAAAGCCTGGAGAGGTATTTTCGTCGGCTATTCTCGCGTCTGGATACCGTACGAGCTGTTCTTGCCGTAGCGAACGAGCAGAGGATGGTCGTACACCAGATGCAAGCCAGCATCAACGCCGATTGAGTGTCGCCTACGTCTAAAGAAGGGAGAGGAAGCTGAGCGTACTCAGAAACCGTACCGAGAGTTGGTCGGTTGTCTCACGTACGTAACGCTGACGTCAAGGCCGGACTTGTGTGCTGCAACTAGCTACCTGAGTCAGTTCCAAAGCTGTCCGACGGAACTGCACTGGGTGCATGCGAAGAGGGTACTGCGGTACATCAAAGGAACGCTGGACTTGGATCTGGTGTTCTCAGCGAAGGATTCACCACCGGTGATGGAAGCATTCGCCGATGCGGATTGGGCAAACGATCCGGTGGACAGGCGTTCGCTCACTGGATACGTCTTCCGAGTGTGCGGCGGTACCGTAAGCTGGTTAACCCGGAAGCAATCAACCATCTCGCTGTCTTCAACGGAAGCGGAGCTGGTGGCCTTGAGCACCGCTGTGTGTCACGGCATCTGGCTGGTTCGTCTATTAAAGGAGTTGGCGATGGAACCGGAGAGTCCGGTGGTCTATTTTGAAGATAACCAGTCTACGATCAAGGTGGTCGAGGAAGAGCGGGATTCCGGCCGCTTGAAGCACGTTGATGTACGACATCGATTCTTCCGTGAGGACATTCAGCGGGGGCGTATAGCAGTTCGATACGTCCCAACCGGTGAGCAGGTCGCGGATGCGATGACCAAGGGCTTGCCAGTAGGTCTGTTCCTAAAACATCGGGCCGCCATGGGGCTGGCCGTTCCGGATATTGAGCGGGGGTGTTAGGATTGCCAATACCCTACTCCTGTTGTTTCGGCCTACTGGGCGGAACCCCCTCAGCAATCTAGCTGTCAAACGTACCGCATGGGTGCGCGGGTTTTTCAATTCAATTCCAAACGTTGTAAGAGTAAACAAGTAATAAAACTTTTCCTTTCCTTTTTTTGCTATTTGCAATTCCGCGAGTTCTCCTGTTTAATTCCGTTACACTGCCTCCGAAAATCCCATTAACTATTATGATCCTTAGCCTCGTTTACTCCAGTTACTCCTATCCCTTCCTCCCCGTTGTGCCGTCTGGGGTATGAATAACCTCGGTGGGACCTCGGACATATGATGACCAGGAAGGGGACCTCTTCGAAGGGTGCAGTTTTTCCGAACGTCTTTTCCCCATGTCAGGGGCGGCATAGAACAGCGTTTGTTCTCCATGTTAGGAGCGGCTGGTCATTGTCCATGTGCATGATGGTCCTCCGGCGGGACAGGGAGTTAGGGAAGGCCCAACAACATCCAAAGATACGAATAATACATAAAAGTTAACTCCAAGACGGCCAAGACCTGCCTTCTTGTCCAGCTTTTGTCGCTTCTCCTTTGGCACATGAACTCGTACGGCGTCTTCTCAACAGCTGTCGTTGGCAAACGATTCTGCAGATAATTTGCAGTACCAATCGCTTTGCCCCAGTACTGCTTGTCAAGATTCGACTCTTTACCATCTCTACCTGTTATCTGTTTTTCCGTTCCGCCTTCCCATTCTGCTGTGGTGAATAGGGTGCCGTTTACTGCAAAGTAATACCGTTCTCCGACAAGTAATTCCTTAGAGATGCTCCAGAGTACTGTCCGCCTCCGTCCGTTCGAATCACTCTCGGAGCACGCCCGAACTGGTTCTTCACCATGGTACAGAATTCTCTGATCTTCTGTTCAGCGTCCGATTTAGCTTTCAGCAAGTACACTACCGTATAATAACTGTAGTCATCCACCATCGTCATATAATACCTGTAACCACTGGGTGTCGCCTTCCCACAGCTTCAGACTTGCTGCTAGATTCTTTCGGGAACGGTATACGACTCATCTTTCCTTCACAGCATACCTCACAAAGAGACTAAATCTCACATTTCTTCACTTTCAGTCCGAAACCCAATCCTTCACGCACGATCTTCGATATCGCTTCAGGATCACGATGACCGAGCCTTCTATACCACAGGTGCTCACATATCTCCGGATTAAGCATCCTTGGTCACAAGTGCTTGTTGGGAAAATTGCTTCAAGCGGTACAAACCACCGCTCCTCTCGCCTACCAGCACAGCTTCCTGGTCTTTCAAAACTTTACATCCCACTCGATCGAATAAAACATTGTAACACAAATCACAAATTTTACTGACTGATAGCAGCTTTCTCGACAACGAAGGGACATGGTACACATCGTTCAAGGTAACATTCATCCGAACACCTTTGCCGGTAACCGATACCAGCTTCCCACTTCCAGCGCCACTTGTCTTGATTTTCGTGCCGTCGGCCAGACCGATTTCCGGCTGCTTCGAACAGTCCACGTCCTTCAGGGGCTTGCTGTCACTGGTCATGTGAGACGTAGTACCGGAGTCCAAGTACCACCGGTTCCCGCTAGAGGTCGTCACAGCCATCAGACACATCTCCATTCCGCTCGGCACTTCAGCAGTCAACGCCATCACAAGGCTTCTTGGTTCGCAGCCGAAACTGCCATATACTCTGCCACTATTGTCGACAAAGCAACTGTAGCCTGCTTACGGGAGCTCTACGAAATGACACCACCTGCCTGCCTGAAGACATAACCGGTGATAGAACGACGTGTTTCTCGGTCATTCGCCTAATTTGCTTCACTGTAGCCAACGAAACCTTCATCGGACCCCTTCGAGTATGTCATTTTCATTGACTTGGTTCCCTTGAGATACCGCAGAATCCTCTTTGCTGCGATTCAATGCGCTTTTCCTGGGTTTAGGCAAAACTGTCTTCCCATATTCAGCGCGAAACAAATGTCCGGCCGTGTCGATTGCGCCAGACACTGCAGACTTCCCCCAAGCTCTCGGAATGGGACATTCTCCATCTGCTTCCGATCCTCTTCTGTACTTGGGCACATCACCTTGGTTAGCTTGTGGTTCGGATCCGTAGGGGTTGCCACAACATTGCAATCTGCAATATTGAAGTGCTTCAGCAGACAGTCGATGTTTCTCTCCTGATCTACTATCTTTCGTCTTTCGTGCAATGCTACTATCTTTCGTCACTCACATCCCAAGTATGTTGCTGGCCAAACCAAGGTCCTTCACTCGGAATTTCGTGTTCAGCTGTTTCTTCAAACGATCCACCCATTGCTGGTTGTTTGAGAACACCAGCATATCGTCCACGTATACAGCCACTATCAGAACCAGGCCAGTTTCAATCTTAAAGTACACACACCGGTCGTAGGCGGACCGCTTCAAACCAATGCGCTTCAGCTCAGCGTCCAACTTCTGGTTCCACACCCTACTGGCTTGCTTGAGCCCATAGAGTGCTTTCTTCTCGGGGCAGACTTTCGTGGGTGCGGCTGGGAGGACGAATCCGTCCGACTGTTTCACCGCGTCCAGCTGAAGGATCTTGAGATTCATCTTGGCAGCCATCGTCATCAGATACCAGATGGTGGCATACCGAACAACAGGGGCGTACGTTTCGGTGTAATCGATACCATGTACCTTGGAGAAGCCCTTGATGACCAAGCGGGCTTTGTACCGCTCCACAGATCCATCCGAGTTCGTCTTCAGCTTGTAAACCCACTTGCAGCGTAGAGGCTTCCTCCCGTTCGGTAGTTCAACAAACTCGCATGTTTGGTTCTCCATCTGGGCCTCGTATTCCGTCAGCATCGTTTCCTTCCATCTGTCGCTGTTGTACCGAGCGAGCGACTTCCGGAGCGTGGCTGGTTCACCCTCCGTTTCTCTGTATCTTTGCAGATTGGGATCCACTTTCAGGAAAAGTATTACAGCTCATAATATAATTGCGCTAATTGCCTTGGACAGTGTGCTCCCAGGCACTGCGCCTTACCAACTATGACGGATCATCTATAGAGTCTACGTCGTTGTAGACCGTTTTACCATTTCATTGCAGCATCCCCAACAAACATCGGTGTTGTATTAGAGCTTGTTCAAGCAAATTTGGAGAAGCTATTCAGCTGTTTCTTCTAAAATAGCTGAATAGCTTCTCCAAATTTGTTTGAACAAGCTCTAATTCAACACCGATGTTTGTTGGGTCGTCCTCGGGATCATCATTTTATACGCCTTCGAACCTTCGCGGTTTGTAGCCAACGAAGATGCACGCTTCAGACTTCCTGTTACACTTCTTTCGCTTCTCCTTCGGCACATTCACCATGACCTTGGCTCCAAATATCCGTAGGTGCGACACATCCAGAGAACTTCCCCTCGGGGGTCACCGACAGTCCCGGTGTCGGCGATCGGTTGACAACGTGAGATGTGACTGTTGAAGGGATGTTTCGGATGGCCACACAAGAAAAGCCGACAAGAGTTAAAGTTAATAACGTGTTTATTATCGGAAAAGAACTTTTGGAATAACAAACGGAAGTGTTGTTGTTTTTATTTACCTTTAGGCAGTGGTGTTACCGAAAAAAAGGGGGCAATACGGCTCTCACAAGGTTGGTAGATATGGTGAGTGCAAAGGGGCTGCACACTCAACAACTGTAACTGCTTTTGCCCAAAAACGGTTGTCCAGGTTAGCATCGAACAGCATGCTCTTCGCTCTTTCGATCAACGTTCGATTCATCCTTTCGGCCAATCCATTTTGCTCCAAATTTTAAGGAGCGGACGTTTCGTGCTGCATTCTCTTTTGATTCACATACTCTTTTCCATTGTCAGTGCATATTCGCTTGACCTTCTCACTAGTCTGCTTTTCCACGAAGGCCTTGTAATCTTGCAGTTCGTCGAGTTCTTCCGTCTTCGACTTCAAGAAATACACGACGGTTTTCCGACTTGCATCGTCGATGAAGGTGAGAAAATAGCGACTGCCTCCAATCGATGTTGTCTCCATACGGCCACACAAGTCCGAGTGAATAAGCTCTAGCACGCGCTCCTCTCGGTGCTCTTTCGACTTAAACGATTGACGGGAATGCTTACCTTCGATGCACGGTATGCATTTCGCTGGATTCTCCATTTAGAAGTCCAGGCCGGTTACCATCGAACCTTGAATTGCTTCATCCCACCGGCAGCGAGGTGTCCCATGTACCGAAGTCACAACTCGTACTTGTCGTCCTTCATCAAATTCACAACGAGCTTCTTCGTTTCGATCAGTTTTTAGAGGCCGCCAACTTCACGACCAATCGCCACTACCTCGTCGTCCGGGTTGACAACTTTGCACTCCTCTTTGGAGAAACCCCTTCTGGCATACCTTGCTCAACGAGAGTAAATTAATCGCCAGATCAGGGACACACAGTACATTGCTCATCCTGAGGTCCCAGGTCGCATAGCCGCACGCAGCCTCTAGCTTCACCGATCCTTTCGCTACGACGGCCTCAACGTTGTTTTCCACGTTTATCCGTGATGACACACCCTGTGAATTCTGGAGCACGTTCTTGTTCCGGTACAAGTGAGTAGTTGCGCCAGAATCGCTTCGTTTGGTTGACTGCACGGCGTGGGCGGCAAAGAAAGCTGCATTTTCTTTCGGGGTACTTCGCTTATCCTTCTTCTTGCCGCTCGCTATCTTCTGACATTCTGATGCAAAGTGGCCAAGCTTCTTGCATCGGAAACACTTCACACCAGCCTTGCTTTATTGGTACATTTTGCTTGCTGAAGAATGCACCCTCGGTCGCTTTCGGACGATTTCGAACCACCCTTTACCTTGAATTCCTGCATGATCTTCGCCTTGACTATGTCCTCCGTCAAAGCCACTCCGGATGATTCCAAGCTCATGATCATCGGATCGTATTTCTTTAGCAGACCTTTTGGCAGGAAACTGCACATCCAAGTATCGTCCACTTTGAAGCCGACCTCCATCAGCTGGTTGCAGGTCAGCATAATCTCATTCACGTACTCCTGGAGAGACTGGCAAATGACGTCGTCGACCCGCTCGGCCCCGATCAATCGGATGCCTGTCAGCCTCCGAAGAAGTCCAATCTTCCGGCTAGAGCCACTGTCTGCGAATGTGTTCCGCAAGTTGTCCAATGCATCTTTTGCGGTTTTCGCATTCTGTCAGGCCGTAGATGCTTCGATAGATGTTGAGAAAGATAGTTACCAGACAATTTTTCGCTTACTTCCGGATCCCCTTCGTTACGGTCCTTCACGGCACCCCAGGTCCGCTCCTTGATGAGTACCATCTTGGTGGAAAACGCCCAGGAGTTGTAATTTTCCGATCCACGAAGAACTTCTCTCGTCTGTCGACCACCTGCCTCCAGGTAGTCTCGTTCCGTCAGCTTGCGTTCCAGCCACCGGCATGCGCTACACACTTAGAAAATTTTACAGTATTCGGTAATTTTTTACCGAACATTCAACAGCTGAACGTTCGGTAATTCGATTTAACGGATTTCGTTAAAAATTGACAAGTTCCGGAAATTTTTTCACCGGAATACTGTAAAATTTCCCCGAAATCCGGTAAATTGGATTACCGAACGTTCAACTGTTGAATGTTCGGTAAAAAATGACCGAATACTGTAAAATTTTCTAAGTGTGTACAGAACTTCTTCCATCTCCATCTTTCGGATTAGTCATCTTATCGACATGGAGTTTTCATAAGGGCCAATGTCGCAAACGTACACAATGGCTTCTTTTGCGAATTTCTTGAAAATGCTAACTTGCTCAAGTAAACTACCACTTCTATTATAAAGGGGAACTCTTGCTCTGTACAATCATCGTCATAATTCACTATGATTAAGTTAGCATTCTCGAGAAATTTGCGGAAAAGTCATTGTTTACGTTTGCGACATTGGCCCTTATGAAAACTTTTTGTCGTTATTTCCAGGAGCTTCTTGACTCTTGATAGTAAACATTTGTTTCTTCCTTCAAACAGAGCCGTTGCTATGGGAGCTGTCTGGGCCCATAACCTGTAAAAAGTAGGTCTTACTCGAATGAACAAAAGCATGGGTTACTACTATATACAATGTAGTACATGCAATGAAATAATGCATGGGTTACTACTATATACAATAATATTTCAACGATTACTCGGTTTCTAACCAAAGATAATTAAAAAAAAGCATTAGAAGGTAAAAATGAAAGATAACTTGAAAGTAAAATATTACTAAATGAAAAAAGAAAAGAGAAAAGGGGAGGTTAATGCGCAAAAAGAGCAAACAAATATGAAGCGAAACAAAGAGAAACAAGAAAAGAAACTGGAGGGAAGAAAGGCAGAAGAAGGCGAGTGAGGGTAGAAAAGAAAAGAATCTGGAAATCAGGTGAAGAGAAGAAGCGAAAGAAAAAACACGGATATTATTGAAGAAGATAGGTAGAAGAAGTGAAGTAAATCAAAAGCTCGATGAAGAAAATGGAAATCTCTAGGAATAAGAAGCACAGAGAAATGGCTCTGTGTAAAAAGCTCAAATGGCTAGGAAAATGGATTTTCAAGTAATTATTGGAAAATTATTCAAAATCGATTAGGGGAACGTCCAGTAATTACGTCAGACTTTTTATAACTACCCACCCGCTCGTCACGTTTTTTGTATGGACCTTCACATTTTTTTTTTGTATGGACGAATGCGAAAGGTGCAAAGTGTCACTTCAGAAAACTCAAAATTCCTCAGAATAAAACACAGAATCAAACGCTGTAAAAGCGAACGGGGTCCACTATGGTTAACGAATTGACAGCAGCTTGATTCCTAAAAACCTTATAATGAACATTTCTATTTAACAGTTTCTATTTAACTAAAATGTTAAGCTATATTTATACTATCATATTGCTATTTTGTTCACCAAACCCCAAGGCAATAATTAAAAGTGGTACTAGCAGATCTTATACTAGCACGAATCATCAGCCAGCTTCACTGATTTTTTTTCTAAATAGTGAAATGCACCCAATGTATATACTCTTTGCCTTTCATCTACCATCCTGAAGAACTTCTCAAAACCACTCACCATTTGTTGATACAAGCCAGCCATCGTTGCCTTCAATCCCCAATTGAAAAAAAAACACCCATTTCGCTCTAAACCAACATCATTTCTCTATATTAGCTGACCAGTATATTAAAGTTGTTTGTGGTAGGTAGTATTTTGCAAAAGAAAAGCACAATTTTCGAAACATTTTGTCCTTGCTTGCGACCCTTTTATCTTCAGTGGTGCGACGCATCCGAGGCGGACGTCTTACCGTACTGTTTCTCCCACCAGGCAACGTATTCTTCCTTGCGCTTCTCACGACGGGCAAAGTACTCCGGGAACTGAGCCTTCTCCAGCGGGTGCCAGTAGTCCAGAACCCAGTCCGGGGGGATCACCTCACGTTCGAAAGCAACACCACCAGGCGACATGGGGACTGAAATGTACACTTCACTTAAAGCACCGTGACAAGTATGGATTAGTTGAGAACACCTTACATTTCTTCGGCTGGAAGTGTTGAGTTTCGAACAGCTCTCGTTCTCCATCGACCAGCAGTTGGGCGATCTTGGCCGGATCGCGTTCGTTCTTGTGCTTGTCAAAACGTTCTCGCATCAGCACAGCCTGGTAGCGAAAAATGTGTCTAAAATCAATGAAAATACCCATTTAGTGATAACCAATCCAAGACTGTTTATTTTGAATACCATTGGGAACAGAAAATTACATAAGCAAAGGACATTCACAGCCCTCGCTTCGGAACACATACCTTCGATCATACCAGGACTCCAGGTTACGGAGGGACTTCTTGTACAGTGAACAGACCCTGCGGGTGTGTGCAACCATCGCTGCCGTCGGGCCGGACATTTCCGTCGGTTCTTTTCGATTAGCTCGTGATGGAAAAATAAATTTGTTGCACTAACTTGCTGCTGTGCGATGGACAGACGAGCACTCGCCGAAAATCATCAAGACGAAATTTGACGTTTCGGCACAAAGTCAAACGTCGTCGGTCACCCCGTGGCAAAGTTAAGATTGTGATTCCTATCCCCCATCCGCTACCGCTGTTTATTTTGACGTGGAGCTTGTTTGTTCATCAAATTGCATTCGGATTTCTGAATTCAAAACAACAGCAGTACAGATTGGATAGTTCAAAAAACTAATAAAATTATTTGGTGAAATAAGTACATACAATCCAAACGATCATGACTGCGAACAAATATTCCATACTGCTTCCTACGTACAATGAGCGTGAAAATCTTCCCATCATAATCTGGCTAATCGTGAAATACATGCAGGAAGCGTAAGTATTCTTGAACCGAGTCTCCTTCAGTGGGTCATAAAAAGGATCCCGGTGCCACGTCCTAATGTTTACCATGTTGAATACCCCAAGGAACATCGACTACGAGGTGATTGTCATTGACGATGGCAGTCCGGATGGAACGTTAGAAGTTGCTAAGGAACTGCAGAAGATATATGGCGAGAATCGAATTCTGCTTCGGCCACGAGCCTCCAAACTGGGTCTCGGAACTGCCTACATCCATGGTATGGAACATGCCAACGGAAACTACATAATAATTATGGATGCCGATCTGAGTCACCATGTGAGTTAATACCAGCAAAAAAATATACTAAATGTGTGTTCTAATCCAATTAAAAATTTCAGCCCAAATTCATTCCGAAATTCATCGAGCTTCAAAAGGAAGCCGACTACGACGTCGTTTCCGGCACTCGCTACCTTGGAGACGGAGGTGTCTACGGGTGGGATTTCAAGCGGAAGCTCATCTCCCGGGGAGCCAATTTCCTGACGCAAACGTTGCTCAGACCGAAGGCTTCGGATTTGACCGGTTCCTTCCGGCTGTACAAGAAGGAAGTGCTGAAGCAGCTCATTTCTCGCTGCAAATCCAAGGGCTACGTTTTCCAGATGGAAATGATTGTTCGGGCCCGCCAGCTGAACTACACTCTCGGAGAGGTGCCGATTTCGTTTGTCGATCGCGTATATGGACAGTCCAAGCTGGGTGGATCGGAGATCGTTCAATTTGCCAAGAATTTGTTGTATTTGTTTGCAACCACGTAATTATGTTGAATTTCTGCTGAATATGATAAGGATATACTGTAATTTTTTTTAACAGAAGATGAATAAATAATATTGTTACTCAGGCTAAGAAAGTCTTAGTCTAATTAAAATTAGAATATGAAATATGAATGATTATTATCCCAATTGATCATATAATAATGAAAAATATGAGTAATTCTAGCGATCCTCAAAGTTAGAGAAATGCGAAAATTCAATTCGTCGATTTGACAACAGTGTATTTGTCGCTCAGAGAGGCTGATAACACGTATGGC
Organism: Aedes japonicus; assembly: GCA_034211315.2. NCBI lineage: Eukaryota > Metazoa > Arthropoda > Insecta > Diptera > Culicidae > Aedes > Aedes japonicus. The sequence continues at coordinate 12,968 of JASCZW010018197.1, forward strand.
TGGCTCACAACTGATACACTGAAAAAAAAAACTTGCAGTGAAAACAACTATTTTACCCGATTATGCCCATGTTCAAAAACTACCATGAAATTTCAGTCAAATTTATCACGTGCAGTCTTCAACATTTGTGGTATATTTGACAAAACTCATGTTGATATCGACCCCACCATGGATGATCTAATCACAGGCATGGTAAAATCAAACGCATTGATTAAGCTCAGTGACGTTTAACCACAGAGAACAGACCATCCATCCAAGCTGGAGTGCCACCCAGGAATAAGGTGCGACTCAAATCTCTTTGAGTGCAGCACGCGCTGCTACGAGACAGCACATCCAATTTCAAAGAGACGTGAAAGTGCAGTCTGTACTCCCGTGCACCCTTGTTTAGCCGTGCGTTCAAAGCCGCACCAGTTTGTGAATAAGGATTTTAATCAAATGTTCCCTCTATGAACCCATACAATGCCTTTTCATTTTGCTACCATTTACCAAAGCATGAGCCAAAGCACAGAGTAAAACACAGAGTATAGCACTGTGCATTACTCTTTATCTCTAAAAGAGAAGTGCATGTGCGGCTATCTGTTTCTCGTGCTGCTACGAAATCTCTCACACGTTCGTTCTGTGCGCTTTTCTGAACCAGGAAACGCACACTTGAACTTGGGTGGAGCGCTTTTCTATTTTGTACTACTCTGTGTTTTTCGACAAACCCTCGGTGCCAACCTCGAGTGTAAATCTCTGCAAACTGCTATTTGTAAAATCTCGTTCGTAATTTTACCGGAATACTGAAAATTTCACGGAAATCCAGTAAATCGGACACTGAACGTTCAGCTGTTGAAAGTTTCGGTACAAATTACCGTATACTGTGAAATTTTCGAAGTGTGTATATACGTCAATTTTAGTTTGGTGGAACGACTAGCCGGCGTTGTTCAACGGTTTGCTTTTAAAAATTTACACAGTAAATTAGATAAAAAATGTTCGACCCTGGATGTGTGTTCTCTTTGATTTACCATTATAGTTGACAACTATAAACTAACAATCTCCTATACAGTTTTAACAATAGCTCAGATGGAAATAAGCCAAATAACAATATGCTAAATAGTCGGTTAAGTTAGGTTGCCATAAAAACAAAATTGTTTCTGTACTCTATGCCAAATAGCCAATTTGGTATAAAATCCAGACCGAGTACAGACAGTGAAAAACCTTTCAATGACAATATGGCATACGGTTAACAATATTTGTTAATGTAGAGGTTATATGGAGAAATGAGATAAAAATATTTGATATCAATAACTTAAAAATGTGATAAGATATGTTACATCTCGAAATATAGTTTCTACTCTATAGCTAATTGTTTTTTGTTATGCGGGTAATCATTCAGCATTTAGCAAATCCTAAGCATATTTTTAAGATTTTCAATTTGCATTATTCAAGTCAATGTCTTGCGGTCGGTCTTGTGGGTGATAAATTTGAGTATTTCTTGAAATTCAAACTCGAAACTAATTATCATGTTTGAAAGACTGTTATCTCTTTGAAATATAAATTATGCCCTTTCTTATTTGAAACCTCGTCATCTGCTATCATTTGAAGTTAGAACTTACTAATTTGTTAGACTTGAAGCAAAGAGTATTATGGGAGATGATTCCTTCTATCAATCATGAGCAGTTCTTCATAATTTATAAACTCACAAAATGACAATTTAACACTCACACGCGACACCAGATTGAACACAACACTTATGGTACTAACAAACGAAAAATGAACATAAAATTTGCCTTTTATTGTCGAACGGTTCGATGCTGCCGATCTAAAAGACGATGTCCAATTGATGACATGAAGTGAACGATCACAGTTTCTTAATATATATATATATATATATATATATATATATATATATATATATATATATATATATATATATATATATATATATATATATATATATATATATACATATATATATATATATATATATATATATATATATATATATATATATATGTTAGGGTGGCTCACCGTTGTATATGAAAAAAACGTAAACTTGACCACATGAAGCCAGAACAGCTCTTTTTTGGATCCATTTAAGATCCCAAACAACTGTGTAAAATTTGGTAACGATTGGTTGTAAACCGGCTTCCCGCATTGCGTTTGAAATTTGTATGAAAATTAGTATGGGAAAACGTATTTTTTTGCATTTTCATCCCTAGAGACCCCATTTTTGCTTGGATCACGTAACTAATCAGTCAAATGTATAGTCCATAGTGTGCCTAATAACTTTGTCGACAGATGTGCGGCGCTAAAATGTCCCTAAAAAAAGTTATAGCTTTTCTAAGATTGTTGGATCGAATTAAATACCGAAAATATTTTTTTCTGCCAACACTGCCAATGTACCAATGGAAGTCAGATTTCAATCCGCAATAACTTTAGCGTTTCTTGTCTTATCGATTTGGAATGTTCAGATGAACTGCTCACTAACATTTGCACAACTTTATGGATGTATTTGGAGATGCTTCTCCCCCCCCCCCCCCCCCCATGCCACATGCCAACCCAACCCCTCTCCCTCAATTCATAGTAATGGAAATACTGTTTCAAACTGAAATAACTTTAGTGTTTCGTATCTTGTCGAGTTGGTTTGTTTGTTGGTTTGTTTCAAAAACATTTAATCAATCTCATATGCCCAGTTGTTAGAGGGAGGTGGGGGGGTGCATACTATATTCCCCTCCACCACCATCTCCGGAGTTTCTCATTCATAGAGTCAGTACATTCGGATGAGCTATTTAAAAAATTGATCAGTCTTATAGGCTTATGTCAATGATTTCGATACAAACAAATCAATCATACGTTTGGCATGATAGGATTAGATCAATAGC
>JASCZW010018198.1:0-15825 GCA_034211315.2 Aedes japonicus
TTGAGGGTGTTCAGGTTATCAACTGTTATTAATCATCTGAAAAATCGGTTTTGTTTTCAATCAATGCGATTCTAGATTTAGCTCCTACTGGATTCTTATCCATTGCTTTACGATTTACGAGTATTTTCTTGCTCCTTTATGTTTAATGAAAACATCACTGTTTTTTCATACGATTGAAGAGCACTATCTGCTATATGCACAGAAAAAAAATCTGAATTTTCATTGTGATGTATTAGGTGCACAAATAAATTTTCGTTGCTTGTCAGTAGATGGTTCTAGCAGTAAGAGCTGGTCAATTTTAACATATCCAAAACCTCATGAACCAAGGTTAGACATATGGTAAACAAACCACTTTGACACATTAGTGATTTTGTTTTTTCATTCTATACTTCTGGTTTTGGGAAAATGATTAATACCCAGTGTGTCAAATATTCTCTTTTTGTACCTTACAACATAAGATGACTTTGACGAGTGATACACCCGTTATTATCTCACTCTGCAGCAATCATATGCTGTAACTTGAATATATTACAACAAAACACGAAGGAAAACAACAAAATGTATCGATGATGGGAAAGAGACAAGTTGCTGTAAGAAAATTCGCATATAAAGACTGTATTCGATGAAATTTGGACACACGCAATTGTTCGTTACTTTTTAGCGAGTGGGTGAAAATTATTGAAATTTAACTGAATATATTTCATTGTGTTGTGTCAATTGTGTAATGAGTTTCGTGAAAATCGGTCGAGTGAATTCAGTGATGGCTTCGAATGAAGAAATAGTGCGCCAACACATTTTGGACACTCACTTCAGAAACCCAAACGCTTCTCATCGATGGATCGGAAAACAGCTCGGAATCGCACATTCAACCGTATCTCATGTAATCAAAACGTTCAAGGACCGTAAGACAACCAAGCGGAAAAATGTTAGTGGCAAAAAACGTGGCACATCAAATCCGGAGAAGGCCAGGATGGTATTGAACCAATTTAAGCGTTATCCCAACATTTCGATCAGGGATGTAGCGAAAAAGGCGAAAGTTTCAGTTTGTTTTGTGCAGAAAACAATGAAACGTTCTGGATTACATGTGCACAAGGTCCAGAAGGCACCGAACCGGAGCGATAAATAGAACTCGGTGGCCAAAACTCGTGCAAGAAAACTGTACAGGGAGTGGCTCACAAAACCGTTCTGCATTGTGATGGACGATGAGACCTACATTAAAGCCGACACCAAACAAATGCCAGGACAGGAACACTACGTCGCCACCCCTAAGTTGGCCGTTCCGGAGAGTGTACGGAAGAAGAAACTGTCGAAATTCGTTAAAAATTCCTTGTCTGGCAAGCGATCTGCGGATGTTGCAAAATGAGTCAGCCCTTCATCACCTCTGGGACCGTCAACGGACAAATCTACAAGGACGAATGCCTCCAAAAACGACTTCTGCCCTTCTTGAGATCTCACGATGGCCCGACACTATTTTGGCCGGATTTGGCATCTTGCCGCTATGCCCGGCCCGTCATAGACTGGTACAAAGATAATAATGTAGTTTTTGTACCAAAAGACGTCAACCCTCCAAACACTCCGGAACTTCGCCCAATTGAAAATTTTTGGGCAATCATGAAGGCAAAGCTAGTTAAAACTCCAAAACTCCAAAATGAATTTGAACTAAAGAAAGTGTGGTTAAATGTAAGTAAACAAGTCGGTCTTATCATTGCCCAAAATTTGATGAAAGGGGCCAAGGCAAAGGTGCGGGCATTTGGGTTGGGAGAAGAGGTCCAATAAACCAATGATGTCAAAACTTAACCATTTAGTAGTAATTAATTTCCAGAAAGTTTGAAAAGAATCGGGCTCAAGGAAAATTTTTGGTGACCTATTTTGTGTGTCTAAATTTCATCGAATACAGTCTTTATGTTGCAGCGACCTAGTTTTCATGTAACAGCGACAAAACAAAGCTCTGTGATTATTGCAACACACTACTTATAGCAACATTGCTTTATCAGCAACATGAAAAACAGCGACAATCAGTTGATGTGTCTAACAAATAACTGATCTGAATAATTATAAAATTATAAAACCTGAAGAAAAATGCTTGCATAACATAACACACTGAACAAAAATAAATATTATCTTCGGAAAACTTATTGCAAATTGGCTATTCTATCAGGAGAAAAAATACATGCGTTTATTGCCTGGTTAGCAGCCCAGAATATCTTAAACATGAAGAAATTCGGAACTAAGCATCTACAGTTGTACCTAAAGCTTTTCCGTACATGCAGAGTTACGATATCTAGTCAACCATGTTAATTTAGTTTTCCTAAAGTTCAACAAATATCATGAGATAATCTGGGTAATTGTAGCTTTTTCGGCTGTACAACGTTACACCATGTATTCAAGCGTGCTCAATGAATCATTTGGAAGGTCAAGAAACATTTTGAGATAACCTGGGATGTTCTAGGTCATCCATAGTGTTCTTGAGTTCATGATTTAAGATCTACAATTATAACTGTAGTTTTTCTAGCTATACACATAACCTATTTGTATTCAAAATAGGTCATCGAATTTATTCTGAAGGTTAACTTGCTCTTTGAGATAATCTGGGATGTTCTCGGTCAATCTAACTATCCTGGAGTTCAGGACTCAGTTTATACAATAGTTTTGCTAGCTTTTTCAGCTGTATTAATATACGATATGTTCAACCATGTTCATTGACTCCTCTGGAAGGTCAATAAACATTTTGAGATAATCTGGGCTGGTCTTGACCATCTAAACTCAGAAACTGGGATCTAGAGTTGTAACTATAATTATACGGCTAGGCAAATTTACGATATATCATTGTTCAATGGATACGATACGATATGTTCAACGGATCTTATAGAAGGTCAACCGACATTATGATGAATTCTGGGAAGTTCTGGGTCAAACCAGACTGTTGATTAGTTCATAACTTAGGATTTCTAATTGAAACTGTAGCTTTCCAGATATACAAATTCTCGATATATATATTCAACTATGTTCATTGGAAGAGCAACCAACATTATGAGATAATCTGGGAGGTTCTAAGTCACCTGTCTTGGAGTACTAACCTTAAGATCTTTAATTGTAACTGTAGCTTTTTCGGCTATACAATATTTTTTCAACTCTTTGTTACCGAAAAAAAATACTATTACAACTGTAGACTCTAAATTCTGAACTCAAGAAAAGTTTGGACAACCTAAAACCCTCCAGGTTATTGCATTACATCTTTTTACCATGCAGAAGATTCAATGATCATGGTTGAGTAAATATCGAAGCTTTTTAAAGCTGGAAAAAATACAGTTAAAACTATAGTTAGAGCTATAATCTTATATACAGTTCGACTCAGATTGATGAGATCATGAAACTTCTGTATTATTGTTTGTGTGGGTGTGTATAAATGTCTGAGTTTGTGTATATATGTGATAAAATAAAGTATGCCGTGTCAGAACAACTCAACCGAATTGAGAGCTACAACCACCAAATGAAAAGTATCACGGTCAAATTGAACGCTATTGAATGGTTATGAAATCGGATATCTCGGTTCGGAGATATTAACGGAACCAGTTTCAAAAATGAACGGATTTTGGGAACTAATTTATGTTTTCTCAGCAACCACTCACCTGAATTGAGTGCCAAATTAGAGGTTTCATGGTCTCATTGAATGCTATTGAATTATTTTGGATTCGGAGTTCTGGTTCTGAAGGTAATGCGGTCCCATAGAACGTAATAAAATGTTTCAGGAATTGGTTACCTGTTCTCTGAGATATGGCCAGAAAAAAGCTCCGAAAAGCACGTATTTTAAGAACTAAGTCGTATATCTTGGTAACCACTAGAGAGGATTAGACACACAAATTGTCAAATGAAAGGTATTATGGTTCCAGAGAGCCTGTTTAATATTTCTGGAATGGGTGAACCAGTTCTGTATATATGGTAGTCTATTTCGACTTTTTTGGTAACTACTTGACTGAATTCGACGCAAAAAAGCCAATTGAATAGTATACTGGTCCGATAGAACCCTATTAAAAGCTTTAGGAACAGTTCCGGAGATATGGTTGGATAACGTTTCGGAAAACATGGATTTCAGGAACATAGAATTGGACGCAAAAGTTGTGAAATGTAAGGTATTATGGTTCTTTAAAAAACCTGAAATCATCCATCCAAGGTGAGATCGTTCTTTTTTTACGTATTATATATGTGTTTTTAAATTTCTTGCTCATGTTTTCAGGAGAGAAAAAGCGATATGTTTTGATCCAAGTAAAAAACTGGCCTTTTCCTCGAAGACACATTAGGGTACCCGGACCCCGGGGTTCCCGGAACCGGATCCGGGATATCCGGTTCACGTCCAGATGTGGCCAATGTGGTTCTGGACACTTGATGACCACAATTACTTTTAGTTTGGATTTCGTATGTGATTTGGGGTGTCACATGGTCCAAGTTAAAAAAAAACTGACCTTTTACCGGTGTTACTCAGAACATGCCAATATGGATTCAGGTACTTGATGCCACCACGATTGCATTTATTTTTAATTCTAATTTGTGGTGTCTCATGGCATATTTTGGTCCAATTAAACACTGGCAATTTCTCCGGGGTACTCGAAACATGCCCAGATGTGGCAAATAAGGTTATAAGCATGTGATGCCACCACTATTGCTCTTATGTTCGAATTCTTATATAATTTGGTATGTTTTGGTCCATATCAAACACTGGCCACTTTTTCGGAGGTACCATACCTTTCTTCACTCTAACAAATTAAACCCTCAACACAACACAACTGCAGCACGACTTTCAAGAAAACTAGCCCCGCATATACAAGACGAACGTAAGAATGCACCACAATGCGGATATGTTTTGCTGAGGATCATATTTCAGGTGTCATTGCCAAGTATAAGCCATGCACCAAGGAAAGAGCGTTGAAACCAAAGCATCAAATAACAAAACAATAAATAAGATGGACCCGGACTAGCTACAGCGTCGAAAGTTCAATATATTTTATGTTTGTCAGCACCTTCCCAGTCGCCTCAGCTTTTTATATTTTACTTTAGTGTTAAGGATTTGTTTTGTTAACTCAAGCCGATTGTTGGTCATATAAACCAATGAACCTCGAAATATACGCTCAATCTTTACCAAACTACGAATGGTCCAATGTGCTCTGTTTCCAGATACCACATACCGAACTCCTTCTAATACTAGTGCAATTCGGCCCATGAGAAAAATTTCCACTGGCTAAAGATAGTACACTAGTTCCCGCTGATACGTGTAAGTGATAGAAATTAACCGAGTTTAACGGAAAACCGAGTTCAACCCGCAACATGTCCGGTGTGGCCAATGTTCTCCTGGGCACTCAGTATGACTACCATTGATCTTGTTATCGAACCCTCATGTAGTTAGAGGCGTCGCATGATAGATTTGAAACGTGTTAGATAATATCTTCAAACGTTGCCCATGCTCAACGGAACTTGTTCCGGCCATATCTCTGAAACAAATTGGCCGATTTCAGAAACATTCAATGGGACCATAGTACCTTCGATTTGGCGGTTGTTCCGTCCAATTCGATCCAGCGGTTGCCGAGAAACGAGATCTCATTTCTTTATACAAATACACACACATACATACACACGAACACACACACATACACATACATACACACGCGCAAACATATAAACGAATGAGGGATAAAACCAAACATTAATTCTTTTCGCTAGATGCAACATGTGACATGATTGAATTTATTTTTGTTGCATACAAAGCAATATGCGTACATCGCCATGTATCTTTCCTAAAAAATAAGCCGATGTTATGACTTATTATTATTGTGTTAACTATGCAACAATAATAAAGATACATCATTATTTGGTTCAACATTGAAACGTTAGGACAATGTCTTTGTCATTCATGCATTCGTGAGTTTGAATTCACTGCTAGGGCCAAACAATCGTTATTTGCGGGAAGTGTTGGTATTCTTTTTCCATTCGAAGAAAACGACAGTTCATTTTTTTCCTCTTTGCGTTGCTGTAATGAATCCATTTTTCAACACCCGCCATCATGCGATAAACACCCGCCATGATGAAATTTTCAACACCCGCCATGATGCGAGCGGTTGTTCAAAAACGAAGGCTTAACGTTTCTTGGCTTCGAACCATAAGGAACCAAAGTTCCTTGCTTCTGAATCTTTCCCAACGCAATAAGCTTGATGGACAACTCCTAATGCTAAAACCATATTTTCTTACGTCAGACACGAATTCTCATCGAGCAATGCCTCCAATTCAGCGTCTTCGGAGGTTTCGGGCCTTCATTTTTCTAACACTTGAACAATGCAATGGCCTGTTCAATGTTCAATGGCCTGTTGAAGTGGCGGACTTAGTCCGTGCTTTAACCTACCCCGCAGTGGGATGTTAGGCAAAAATGTCGTTGGTTCGAGTACCACCGTATACATGCCCTTTTCGCTCAATTTTCATAAAAAAACATCTGTTACATTTCCAATCCTGCCGCACACTAGCGGAACTATCAAAACTTTCTCTTCATATCTTTCATTCTAGCCAAAAACATTGTTGTTCACTCTTGGTGCCTCATGGTGATGAGCGAACATCTCCTTCTACATCAATGCAAGTGTGTTTCCCACACAACCAGAAGTATATAATGCAAAAGCAAAATCACTAATGTGTCAAAGCAGTTTACTATATTGCTAAATTTGATTCGTGACGTTTTGTATATGACAAAATCGACCAGCTTTTACTGCTAGAGCCAAGCTAGAGCCATCTACTGACAAACAGCGAGAACGTAGTTGCGCACCTAATTCATGCCCTTAAAACAGTATTTCATTCTGCACGAACCAGCAACTTGCTAAAAATATTGCTAGGAAAGAGGGACTTTTGCCTACAATATTTTAGACAAGGTATGATAAGAGCATATGCTCCGCAATCCGACCGTCTGTCCACCATGGAGGTGCGGTTCAAACAGCGTCTAACTGGCATCCAGCGGCTGAATAAGAGATGCTCTTCCTCGTAAGCTACACTTAAGATGGCAGCCCCATCACGGGGACAGCAGACATTAGGGAAAAACACTTACTGTTTCCGAATCTTGAAAATAGTTACAGAAACCAGCACAAAAAAAATTACGAACTGATATTAAAGCAACGACTTTTAGCGCAAAACAAGAACACGATTTAGAACATGGAATATTTTAATCAGGGACCTGGCAACCCTATCCTATTTACTAGCTTTTGGCAGTATGCAACATATCCCGGGCCTTATTTTAATAAGGCCCAGCTTTTTGCTACAACGGGTACGAACGCCAGTATTGCTTACAAACAATGAATCATTTGACATTTGGTTTTTAAACGATCATTCGTACTTACCCAAAATTGAGTAAAGGTCACCCAAAATCATAATAATAGGAAATATTTAAAATTGGGTAATCGAATCAAAACCCAAATTTGGGTAAACCCACAATTTATTTGATTTTGGGTTTGTTCTACTCATAATTATAAAAGGTGGTCTCCATGAAAATTGGGTAAAATATTTAAAAAAATTAAGCCCTAGGCTGCAATTGCTAAGCTTTTTCTTTTAGCTTTTTTTTTCAAAAATATTGACTTCTATATAACCATAACATTGTAACGAGTTGAACGCTCACGCATTCCGGGGATTCTTTGACCATGAGTCTGATAAGCTCCAAAGGTGAATCTGGAAGCGATTGTTCAGGTTAGGCTGATCCAACATGCGCTCCATGTCATCAAATATACTATATTAACAATATAAGTTACTTCCTTTTTTCTACATACACATGTTAGGCGACTCGTGTAGCGATGCCAACAGACCCATCTGGTGATAAAAAAGGTTAGCAAAATATATTTAACCATCAATTTGGTTCATTCATTCTACCGTGTATCCACGGTAAAACTGATATACTCTTTTCATACAGAGACAAATTTGATAGTCAATTTTACCATTATTGGGGGTTAGGATGACTATTGCAGTATAGTGCATTTGAATTGACTATGATCGTGGTCAAAACGACCATTAAAAATAGACGATCCAACATTTGCCACAATATCGGAATAGTCCTTGCTACCATGATAATAGTCAAGAATACCATGAAGTGGTGAATTCGAACATTTTCATGGTTATTGTAACCATTATATGCGATAGTCATCTTGACCATGATGCTAGACATACCGCAACAGTGAAGTAGTGTAAAATAGGAGATGATCAACACAACTACTACTTGACGTTTTAATGTAACAACAAAACATATTATGACAAAAACAGAAATCTATGATCCTTAGAAGAAGGCAAAATACATTGCGCCGAAACGTCGGAAAATAGAAAAAATATATTTCCCCTACAAAAAAGACTGAAAGCCAAAGAAACAATCTCAACATTAAAAAGTAACAGTCGATAATCAGCAACAATATCTGCTGAGTACTTTTGGAATATTACGCTAGGTAAAACGAAAACTGAATCGCTTAGTTTGAGCGTGTGCATGTAGTAGTTGCCGCGCTTCTCACTTATGGCGCCCCTAGCGCAAAAAGGATCGCCTAAAATAAAGGGGAAGTGACTTATATTGTTAATATAGTATATTTGATGTCATCCATCAGCTGCGACATGTCGAAGTTTTCATCCACGAACCTCAAAAACCAATAAACCTTGGATACGGATCGGTGCACCTAAGTCCGCGATGGTTAGGATGCATTCCTTTGCCTCTGCGACAAGCTGTGCATCGATTCACCTTTTTAGAATAAAGATAATTATAAAAATCGGTAAACATGGCAACAGTCCGGCTTCTATTTTAAACAGCGTTACCTGATTTCTAAAGAACTAATCACTGTTTTTCTTTTGTAAAATGCTAGTTTTTTATCTGGAAAGTACAGAGATGTGTTCATTGCACATATGTTTACACACCAGATTTATGAAGAATAGAGTGAGATTTACTCACACACTGAAAGTTACTCAATTTCGGGTAAATCTGGATGAGCGTGAAGAGATGTTACACGCAAAAAAACCGCAGTTGAAACTACCATTTTGAGGGATAAATTGAGCGCAAACACCAATAATTTTCACCTGACTATAAATGCGTTTGATTTTACCATGCCTGCGATTAGATCAACCATTGTGCGGTTGATATCAATATGAGGTCTGTCAAATATACCACAAACGTTGAAGGTTTTACCATAAACGTAGTAAATTTGACTGAAATTTCATGGTAGTTTTAAAGATAGGCGTATTCGGGTAAAATGGTAGTTTTTACTACGTGATTTTTTTTCTTTGTAGGTACAGGAAAATGACAGCCTGCCAGTTCCCTGGTTTCACATAAGCTCAGCAAGGTGAATTGGCACAATTTGCCAACAAGGCACAACACATGGAGCTCCATGGACTAAGTGAAGTGAAGAACTTTTACAGTCAACTGTATGTCGTCGTGGGAAAAATTCCAAATGGTGATATCAAGACATACACTGGCGATTTCAATATGAAGATCGGCTTCGACAACACAACTTATGAGCGTGTTTTGGAATGTCGTGGTGTCGAAAAATTGAACGATAATGGTAAGCTGCTTCTGGCAACTGGTTCGTTCTTTCCAAACTGGTTCCAAAATCAAATCGACCACATTTGCATAAGCCGAAGACAGAGACGGAGCCTTCTTGAGAACCGGAAACGCAGAGCCGACATTGCATATGACCACCAACTCCTAATCGGTGAGAATCCAGTGACAAGAGGAGAGGTTAGACAGCGGTTTAACCCACGCTGACTAGAAGATCAAGCTGCGTTGATGAAATTGGGACTCGAGCAGCGGATGTTCCAAAAGTGTCAGCGTGGAAGAGCAGTGGACGGCTATCAAGAATGTCTGTATCCACATAAGTAAAAATACACTGGGTGAGCTACGCATGCGGCGAAAAGAGTTGATCATTGATGAATCCAGGATAAAGATTAAGAAGCGTAGAGAAGCAAATGCCACGATAAAGCGCTTAAGAACCAGAGCAGGCAAATACGAGTCCCATCAACGATATTCGGCTCTAGAGAAGGAAGTAAAACGCTACTACTGTAGCGAAAAGTAAGCGTGGGCGGACTTCTTCTACGATTACAGATGGAAGACGGAACGTGGAGGAGGCGAATGAACCACGAATTGCATCAGTTGCTGGTAGAACCTCCCATCGTACACATCGCTTAAATCGTTAGACTACGATGGGCTGGGCATGTCTTAAGAATGTCGGACGACAGCCCTGTTGAAATGTTGGAAAACGAACCGACGAGTACAAGATAACCGACGGCGCGCAACGAACAATGTGGATCGATCAAGTAGAAGGCGACCTGTGAGCTCTACGCAGACAGCGAGGCTGGCGAGGTACAGCCATGGACCGACTACGAAGAAGGCAACTTCTGTGTACAGCAGAGGCCACACCGGCCTTGGTCTGATTGGTAAGGTAATGTTAGGACTTCTTCTAAAATGTATGACGGTGCCTGACACTTACTGCACTGACCACTGAAACGTTGGTTTGAGCACTTCGAATCCGGGGCACCGGATTTTTCCAGCCGACTGGATGCAGGGCGTCTTATTAAAGGTTTTTTTGAAGAAGGATCTATCTGTGAAGTTCAATTGGCGAGGCATTATATTATTCTATATAGTTCTCAAAGTTGTTTGTAACGCAATCATGATTCGGATCCAGAGATGCTCGACGCGACTCTCCGGCAGTAGTAGGCAAGATTCCGTGCCGGAAGACCCTATGTGGACTATATTGTCATGCCCCGAATCATGTTGGAGCAGGTTAACGAGTTATAAGAGTGAATATATATATATATATATATTCATTGTCTTCAAAACAAGGGTCCTCCCGTAGCTTATTCGGTAAAGGCACAGCTTCAAAACAATACCCTACTAGAGGTGACTGGGTTCGATTCCCGGTGTGGTCCAGGAATTTTTTGTTAAGGAAAATTTCTCGACTCCCTTGGCATAGGGTATGATTGCACTTGCCACACAATCATACTCATGCAAAAATGGTACTCGGCATTGCAAGCTCTCAAATAAGAACTGTGGAAGTACATTTAGAACAATAAGTTGAGAACAAGCAATAAGTGAATTGCGAGAGCAATAAGCTTGAAATGCTAAAAGAAGAAGGACTACAAAAAAGCTTTCATCAGACTCAATGACGAAAATTTTTGGGCGCACTGAGACGCAAAGGAGTCCCTAATAAATAATAAAATGATCAACCTCATCGAGACTTTCACGTGAAGAGTCCTATATAACGGAGCCTTGTCCAACCCTATACGTGCAGTTGCCGATGTGAGGTAAGGATGTCTACTATCACCGCTTCTGTTCTCTATCGTAATCGACGAGACCATGGGAGATGCTATTGACCGTGTGCAGAGTGCAACCTATCCCTCGACGTTTAGAGTTACAGGAACTTTTTTTTGCAAACTTGTTCAAAAATATATCTTTTAACACAATCTAGATCATCCAAACCGTTCTTGAGTTCAGATCTTGATGTAGTACATGACCGACAAGGAGGTTTAGAGTGTTTTTATCGCACTCCTTAGCTGTAAAAGCCACAAGCGAGATCTTAACACCCTTGCAGAAAAATTACAGTATTCTCAGAATATCTACGGTACTCCAAACTATTCTTAAGTTATGATGAAATTTGTCTGAAGCAGATAATTTCCCATCAACATGAGAGGCTCTACAAGTGGACAGTAATTTATTGCTAGAACGAAGGGAAATGAAGAAAAAGTATTGATAGTTCCGGTAGAGTACGGCAGGCTGTAAAATTGAAAGATGCAAGTAGAAAACAAGACAGATGCAGTGTAGGCAAGAGGGAGATACCCCCTTGAATGGCAAAATAATGTTCGACCGATCGTGTTCTTGATTGATCTAGTTCTAGCGATTTGTTTGTTTTCCTCTCCCAATGCATAACATGGATGAGAAATTATCTCCTGCTGTTGGGTTTACTTCTGGCATGCACCGCCTTTTTCACACATATTATTCCTCTCGTTATACTATTACTTGTGAGACGCTGAGTTGTGCAATTACTGGCCCCCACTAGTATGAATTAATAGATTCCCCCATTATGGGCTTTCTACACTTTGATTGTTGTTTTTTGTATCCTCCCAATGCGTTTAGTAACGATCTATGATGAAATTTGTCAGAAGCTGATATCTGCTTCTACCAGATTTCATCATATATCGTTACTCCGCGCATTGGGAGATTACAAAAAACAACAATCCAAGTGTATTCTTGAGTTGTTTAGAACGATCAACAAGGCAATTTTCGAGGTTTCTATCGTACTTGTGAGTTTTTAAAGCTCCATGGGACACCATGGCACAATTATAGTCATATTACAGTAATTTCTGAAGTTCTCCAAACTATTCTTGAACTAATAACATGGTGTTCGGCATGATCAACAAGGCGACTTACGAAATCTTCATACTACTTATGAGTTGCAAAAGCTCTATGTCCCATGTTGTTTTGCATGATCAAAAATTCGATTTTTACTACAGTATAATGGGTACTCCAAATCATTATGAAGTTCGTATCTCAATGTTTAAGAGGACGAACTCACTGTTTTCTATTTCCTTATCAAATGTGTGTTTCTGTTTTTGTTAATGGGACATTTTCCAATAGTTTTGGATGTTTAAGTTTTCTTAAAATCTCGAGTTCTGTTTCATCACTCTAACCATTGCATGGTGTGAGAATGTTGAGATGGCGTAGACTATAACAAATTTGACTTGTCTATTACAGTGTTATGATGTTTCTTGGAGCTTTTCCAACTAATAAGTAAGGTCGAGACATCGTTAATCACCTTATTTATCATGCAGAACGTAAAGATATGAGCTCAAGAATTGTTCGGAAGGCTGGAACAAAGTAAAGAAAAACATTTGTGTGTCAATTTTTAATGGTTTATATCACTTGTTCAAACATGTGTTGTCTTCGAAAGTTAAATTAGAACTCTTTGTACAGGCCATGATGTACATCGCCACCTTCGAAGTCTACAAATAATCCATAGGTCGCTTTCGTTTTGATGATGATCTATCATTACCTGGAACCTTTTTAATAAGGAATTCAACAGGGTGTAATTATTTACAGAACCTTATCAATGTTTTTTTGTGCGGCTTTTATAAGACATTTACGTCGTCTTCAACATGAGGTTAAACAGACTGAACATTGGACATAGAGTGAATTACAACGGACAACTTAACGTTACACCAAGTGGACCAGTTGGACATTTCGCAGGCTGGAACGGGAATCGAACCCTCAATTCATGGCAATCGCCTCAGTAACAGATGACGCTGACAAACGCTTGACCACGATGTTCACAAATGTTACCCGTATTATCAAAGAAACGGACTGTGGAATGCTAACCACTGCACTACAAGTATGCACTTTCATTACTGAAAATCAACAACCTAGCGAGCTGAATTTATTTGCAAATTCTGGCAAAACAACTGACTAACGCAAACAATGACTTTTTCCGTAAATAACTCGTGACACATAATGTTCTCATGTAAGCCACCAATTGTGTCGGATAGACAGACGCTTCTTATTCGAAATCATTGTAGTAGATTATTGATGAATGTTTTCACTGTTGAAATTTGCAGGAAAACCATTGCTTACGTTATTCAGTTAGGGTTTAAGGGAACGTCCATTAATAACGTCACGCAAAAAGTGACTTTTCATAACCCCCCCCTTGTCACGTTTTTTGTATGGACCTTCACTTTTTGTATGGATCACGGAATTTTCACGTTTTCCCAAACCCCTCCTCCCCTACCACGTGACGTAATTAATGGACGCTCCCTAATGGAAATATTTATTGAATTTAGCACTCTCGACTGAATGCCTCTAACTATCAAGAAAGCGCTGTTTTTAAACAATATACAATGGTAGTTTGGAATCGAATACGAAAATTTCACTTAAAAACGAACTCTTTTTTTTGGAAAATTTAATAAGTCGTCCGAAAGAGATAGGTGGTCACGCGTTAGAAATTAATTTCTATTGCAGGGTTTCCTTAGGAGCACGACACCATTATCATCATAATAATTCCCAGGATCATGATAAAGCTATTTTTAATAATCAGATGAATCTTGAACTTTATAAGCGTAGGCATGCCAAGGACCGCCCCAGGGACATCAAATGAAAATATGGTTCTTTTCAGGGCCACAAAACTACAAAACACAACCGCCCCTTTTCAGGACCTCAAAATAGTTGGAAAGAGCTGAATTGTGGGTGAGTTAATCGATTATACAATAAATATACACACACACACAAATCCAAAATTCAATAATAATAAATTTGAATCATTTATCAACCATGTGAATAATGACAGCAGCAACACCAACATGTACAAGAACGATAGAAGAAGAGCAGTGGTTGGCTAGTCTTTACGAAATTCATTTTGTGCATTGCAAAATATACAGAGGATAGCATTTCATCAGATGACAAACAATATGAATGTTTCGTACAATTTACGAGTCATTCTATGCACAGTTAATAATAACGAAACGTTGGAAAGTGGATCAACGGCAACATGTTTTCTGTGTACTCAACTGACTTTCGGCTAGAGAGTAAGTAATTCCCAAATTGCTTTTCAAAAGCTATCAGAAGATTAAAATAGTAAGTCACATGACTGCTCCAGAGAAGCAATCTATGGAATAATCCATCACCAACCCAAAGCAATGCATGTGTCCGGAAAGGTCATGCATTGCTTCTGGTGCACATGTAGAGGAAAAAACTGAAACTTTCATAACAAGAATCTTTGCATACTTTAATTGCTATGTTATGTATTCTCCGTGCGTGGAGTAACGATTATGATATAGAAGGAGATGTTCCCTCATCACCATGAGGCACCAAGAGTGGACAGTAATGTTTTTGCTAGAATGAAAGATATGAAGAGAAAGTGTTGAAAGTTCCGTCAGTGTACGGCAGGTTGGAAATCGAACAGATGTTTGAAAATTGAGCGAAAGGGCATGGGTCCAGTGGTACTCGCACCAAGGACGTCATCTTTTGCCTAACATCCCACTGCGGGGTAGGTCGAGGCACGGAAAATTCTGCCACCTCAACAGGCAAAAGATGACGTTTGAAGCCCTGTTGAGGTGGCGGATTTATCCGTGCCTTGACCACCGCCAACCTGAGCTTGCTATGTAGTTGCTCCATTACTTAGTAAGATGGTTCAGTAATTGCAGTATGTCTCAGCAGTTAATCGCACTAGTATTCAAATAGAAATGTCAAAATGTCAAATTCATTGGGGTTACAGGATGTAATGTTAGCCTTTTTTCAGCGTATGTATGAGACATTAAATTAATTCAATGATGATCAACAAAAGCATGACGGTATCTTGATGATCGATTGTTTTTCAAAGCAATTGAGACATTATAAACCTCTTTCTAGTTTTGCACTTTCGCGTAATTCTCGGTTTCCTTAACTGTTGTATTAATAGAGTCAATATATTGGTAAAATGTTGTCTAGATATGCATGAGTATGCGTTTGTATATTTTTTAAATGCCCTTCTAGTTCTAGTTCTAGTTCTAGTTTCTAGTTTCTAGTTCTACATCCATATCCCTCGATCTGCCTTTATAAAATAAGTTAGGTAATTTTTGTTATGCATATTATAAAACACTTTATCAAAATTATTTAAGAAAGGGTATGACTACTTGTACATCGGTTACAGCTCAAATAATTTATGTGTTATCATAAAAAATGTAACCGATCACTGGGCTATTAGGCTGAGTCAAAGGACACGTACCTTTCTTCAATTATCGTCTATCTACCTACATACGTCTTGCTTTAATCAAAGAAAAAAGAAACATTTGGCCTTTGGTAGGACAAATTTCATATTG
>JASCZW010018198.1:17669-29824 GCA_034211315.2 Aedes japonicus
GATGACTTTTATAAATCATTTATTTGAACAGGCTCAATCGAATGAACTCTATAGAGCCAAGGCCGTCTCGAGTTTAACAGGAATAACAATTTAACTCATGGAATGATGGGCGGGAATTTGAAGTATTGTTTTGGTTTTTTTTATTATTCTTCTGTAGAGCCAAAACACAACTGCATCCATTCGTTAGGATTATTGTTGTATGACCCAAATTTGGTGATGGACATTGGTTGACATAGCCCCTGATCCCAGTTAGGCTCTACTTATTTTATAAACTCTAATACCCTACCAGGATCGTTTTGCCAAATTTTAGGAGGCTGTATAAACTTCTCTCCATTGACATCCTTTGATTGAATAATGCTCCTCAATTGCAGAGTATATGTTCTGCAGTTTGTGTTTCAAATTGACAAAAACAACATTCTGTAGAATGAATTCTTCCAATATTTTTACGTGATACCTACTCGGGCAGTGACCAATCAACAAATCAGTAATTACCCGAAGGTCTTCTTTACTGAGATTTAGTAAGATCCTTCTCTTTTACTGCACTCGGTCTTATAATATTCTTGACTTGTTTGCATGTATCCGCAGCGTTCCAGTTTTATTCTACGATGGACATTTCCCAATTTGTTTATTTCAGTCCTAAGAGCACACTCTGGGACCCCACAAAATGGTTCCGGACCAATAAAATTTGATGCTGAACCTTCTCTTGCTAAACTGTCAGCTTCAATACCACCATGGGCGGACACCCAGTATAGAGTAACTTCGTTCCTACTGGCCAATTGTCCTGAAGAAAGAATGCAATCCCACACTAGTTCAGATTTACATGTAAAAGCTTTAAGCGCATTGAGAGCTGCTTGACTATCGGACTATCATCCTCACCCACCCAGAAAGTGCTGAAGTTTCTGTAAATAAAGAAAGAAGAAAACCTCTTCGCGGGATGGGATGGGAAGGGGATTTATTCGGTTTGGATTGATGTTTCGCCTTGCACCGTGTTATCTTTATCGTCCGGGAACGGGAGAATGCACACCTTCTCTACCGAACGGATCAGTAGTCCTGTTGCGGTTTTCAAGGTGACTACCCTAACAGTTCCGTCTTCACCTGGGTGTACCTTGTTGATTCGACCCATCTTACAGTGCATGGGCGGTTGATTCTCATCCTTGATGACTACAAGCATTCCGATGTCGATGGGAATAGCTGGTTTCCTACGTTTCACTCGACCTTGAAGCTGGCACAAATATTCTCTACGCCAGCGTTTCCAGAAGTCCTGTAATCTTCGCTGGTATTAGTAGGAATGTCCATAAAATCTGGTTCGGGAAATGCTTGCAGGGATTCTCCGACCAGAAAATAATCGATTGTTAGTGGTTGAAGATCGTTGGGATCATCGGTCAAAGGGGTCAGCGGGCGAGAATTGAGGCATGCTTCTACCTGTGCGAGCAACATATTCATGTTTTCCGATGACACAGGCGTTTCTACTACAACCCTTAAATGGTGGTTTTTGGCTGACCGAACTGCTGCCTCCAATAGGCCTCCGACGTGTGGTGCACTCGGAGGGTTAAAATGCCACTGAATTCCATCCTTCGCTAACTCTCTGGTGACAGTTTTACGATGATTATCATCCTTGAGCAGCTTGAGAAACTCCTGCAACTTGTTTCGTGCCCCGACGAAGTTGGTACCATTGTCGGAGAAGATATCTGTACAACGTCCTCGCCTGGCAACTAAACCGCCTAAGAGCTTGAAGGAATCTGTCGATCGACAAATCTGTGATGAGTTCCGTGTGTATCGCCTTAGTGCAAAGGCAAATGAAAATTGCAACGTACGCTTTAACTGCTGGACGCTGTGGAGCTCGTCTTATGTAGATCGGGCCGAAATAGTCTACGCCTGGACGAGAAAAGGGGCGGGATGACTCGCGACACAGGCAAATCTCCCATTTGTTGTTGAGCCGTTGATGGTTTAGAGCGGAAGCACATTTGACACATGTGCACAATGTGCGCGCGACACTTCTTCCTCCTAATGGCCAAAATCGTAACCTCAACAACGCTCAACAGCAGTTTTGGTCAAGCGTGGAGCAATCTCCCATGGTAGTATCGTAGCAGCATGCGTGTAAAGGAATGCCGGGCTGGCAGAACGACCGGATGCTTGGCTTCTTCCGCTTCCATAGAATGCTTCAAACGGCCACCAAGCCGAATCAGCTGATCTGCTGATAGAAATGTGCTGTACCGTCGCAATGGCGATCGTCTCACTAAAATCATCTCACTCAACAACGCCTTCCATTAGGACACGAAAACCTCCTTCTGTACCAAGCGGACCAAACAAT
Source organism: Aedes japonicus (assembly GCA_034211315.2). Lineage (NCBI taxonomy): Eukaryota > Metazoa > Arthropoda > Insecta > Diptera > Culicidae > Aedes > Aedes japonicus. Next base: position 19,981 of record JASCZW010018198.1, read on the forward strand.
TTTCTGCCTCCTTCAACTCAGCCGTTGACAGAAAATCTGTGAGTTTTCTCTCGGTTCGGTGCGTTCGTAGAAGTGTCATATAGCGCAACCAACACGCTGTGCAACGAACAAGGCCCGTTTAAGTTGAAAATTTACTGATGTACGTTTCGTTGAACTTGGCGAATGTTGACATCGAAGCAGTGACTGCTGTACGCCGTCTTTCTTCGCCTCCTTCGTTCTGGTGGCAAGAAAAGGTGCCGGTTTGGTGCCGTACGTCACCATGCTTAGCTCGAAAGTTTAGACAATTTCCTTAGGTGAAAAACGCCAGAGGATGCACTGCAATGCGCATTGCGATTGATGCACGTGTATCTGTCGGGACATTTTCTCAACGTCCGAAACGAGCATGATCTGTTTTGTGCAACTGCGGAGTATAATGGACCGGAGGTCCTCCTGAATGACTGCCCCTGTCGTTAGTACGTCGTTAAATGACACACCGCTCGACGTCTTGCACGATGCGTCAAAACCCACTCTCATCCTGGTAGTGGTACTTGCCTCCTTTATAACTGGATGGTGAGGGAGGTAGCACGGATGTAACAACTCCGTATCCGTTTCTCCACCGCACGCATATGACCAAGCCTGATGTAGTCTTCCATAAATGCGTTGTATTGATCACGAAGCGATGAGTCCCTTGCGTTCCGTTCCTAACAGAAGCCGGTATGCGATGTCCCTTGACTCTCGCCCAACTTTGACATTGCGTTTTCAATCTTCGGTAATGAGACGGTGTACCGACCGTTCAATCCACGCTGAACCGTGCTAACGAAGATATCCTCGCATCGTGTTTCCTCCGGTGACTGAGCCTTGCCTGACTCAACTTTCTCGCAAGACCAGAAACGAGAGTTAAAAGCGCCTAATTCATCCAGTGTCGATACATTGCAACTCACTTGTAGAGACCGAAATGGAACCGAAACACCACCGCTGACTACCCATCTAAAAACGGACTCATTGAGAGCTGGGTTTTCTTCTCCCAGGGATTTTCTCTGATCCGTTTCAAAAAAATCAAAGAAATGTTCAATACCGAGGACGAGATCCACTCCGTTTGGTTCGAAAAATGCAGGATCCACCAGTTTTATCCCGCTTCCCGACCAAAAGGAAACAACTTAATTATTTCAAATTTTGTTATTCAGTTACGCTGTTTTTACAAGAGAGGTTGTTAGAACTTAGATCGCGGATGTTGTTAAAATAACTGAAATTCTAACATAACATTCTCTAGAGGAAATAAAACTATAGTGAACTATAATATACATATAACATAAACAAAACAAACTTTGTAACAGTTTTGTTACGATGTAGCAAAATCATATCAGCTAGTGTTAAAATTAATTTATTGCATTACGCCGCTTGTGCCTGCCAGAGCATTATATCATAATCTATATAATAAAAATGAGTTGGGGTTTCCTTTGTCACGATTTAACTCGCGAGCGGAAGAACCGATCGGCGTGAAATTTTGTATGCAGAGATTTTTAAGGCCGGAGAATAATCTTATGATGGTTTGAGACCCCTCCCTTCACTGGAAAGGGGTGCTCTCATACAAATGAAACAAATTTCAACCAAACATGAGAACTATACCTACTGCTTTGCAAATTTGTATTCAGTGGTTTTTGGGTCCGGGAAAGGATCTTATTATAGTTCGACACCCCTCCCGCCTTTAGAAAGGGGGGCTCCCATGCAAATGAAAAACTATTTTCTGTATAACTCAAGAACTAATCAAACAAATGGAACCAAATATGGCATGTGGAGGTTTTGTAGGCAAGAAATGTTTCTAGGGTGGTTTGAGACCCCAATCAAAAGAAACCAAACTAAGCATGCGTCAGGTTTTAAAGGCAAGAAAGGTTTCTATGATGGTTTCAGATTCCTCTTCATACATATAAAACACAAACTTCTGCATAACTCTAGAACTAATCAAGTAAATTGTACCAAATCTGACAGGTATAGGTTTTTGAAGGCAAAAAATGTTTCTAAAGTAACTCAAGACCCCTCCGCCCTCTGTAAGAAGGGGGCTCTCATACTAATGAAACACAAATTTGTGCATAACTCGAGAACTAATCAAGCATATGGAACCAAATTTGGCATGTGGAGGTTTTTGGAGGCACATAATGTTTCTATGGAAGTTTGAGACTCCTCCACCATCTGAAAGGGGAAGGGAGGGGGGTGCCCATACAAAAACAACACAAATTTCTGCCTAACTCGAGAACTAATCAAGTGAATGAAACCTTTTTAGCATATGGGGGTTTTTGGAGGCTAGATTTCTATAGGTTCTTATGATTGTTTGAGACACCTATTTTCTCAGGAAGGGGCGCTCTCATACAAATGAGACACACATTTCTTCATAGCCTGAGAACTCATCAACATTTGGGGGGTTTTGAAGGCAAGAATGTTTCTATGGTAGTTCAAGACCTCTCCCCTTTCTGAAGGGGGGGGGGGGGCTTCTAACAAATTAAACTCAAATTTTTATTACACTCGATGAGCCCAGTGCGATGGTTCGAGAACTAATCAAGCAAATGGAACCAAATTTGGAATGTGGGGGGTTTTGAAGGCAATGATGGTATGGTGGTTTGAGAAACAACCCCCCTCTGGAAGGGAGGGCTCCCATACAAATGAAACACTAATTTCTACCAAAAATGAGAATTATCCAGCTTACTTCAAGACAAAACGTGTGTTTCTCGGATAAGAAGCGTGTTTTGATAGAAGTTTGAACCCCTGCTTGGTCAAGAAAAAAAAAAATCATTTCGAAAAAAAAAACCATAAACGTGCCAGTTATATTAAATTTTCCTTCATTTTGTTGCAAGCGTAGCAGCGCACGCACCGGGTTCAGCTAGTTTGTTATAAATATGTTTTACAATTATCCAGATAAAAATGATTTATACAAATTTATATCATAATCAGTTAGTCGTAACAAGGTTTGTTATAATTTTGTAATTTTTATGTTATACGCTTCTGGTCGGGGACCCTTACAATGCCAGCAAGAGTATTTAGACAAGCATTTCCCGAGCCAAGTGTCCAGCCCAGAAGCAATTCCTGCAGAGTGAGTGTGCCCTCAAAAGAGCATTTCTGTCCGCAACTTTCAGCCTTTGGAAAGCGTTGCACTGATATAGTGGATGATTTGTTGAGACAAACCACGCAGCGTCCCAGACGCTTGGGTTGAACCACAACTGGGTTTCACCGATGATGATTTCTGTTTCTGTTGTGATTGTGCCTGCTGAAGCACCCCTAGTGTCAACAGACCTCGATGGTAGAAAGTCCAGTACTTGAATCCTACGATGCAGAGAATCAAGTCAAATCCACTAGCAAATCCTGCTCCTTCGATTGCAGAGAGCTCCTCCCACCCTCTCCGTGTAACCGGATCCAGTCGAGCAGTGAGGATATTCAACAGGAGAAGATCCTTCTAATCGGCTGGTTCGATGATCTCGGTCGAGCGTCTGCACAATCTTCTCAAATCCTTCCACGAGAGTGTGCAGTTCGGCTCCAGATTCCTTGGAGATTGTGGGCAGCTTGAACAAGGAGAGCACCTGCCGCTTATTCAAGTGTTTGCTGTTGTTGTATCGGCGCAACAGCATATCCCAGGCCACCTTGATAATTGGCCCTTGTGATCGGTAGAGTTTCGATCAGATTCCTTGGTTCCCCTTGCAGACATCCCTTAAGGTAATGGAACTTTTCCACCTCATGTAGATCCGCCTTCCAGTGGATGAGTGACGTGTATAAATCGCGAAAGCTTAACCACTCATCTATGTCGCCGTTGAATGTTTGCAGCTTGATCTGTGGCAGGCGAACGTGGTCAACCGATCCGTGTTCCACTCCATCAGTTGCTCGGGTAGACTGCTCCAGTTCCTGAACTCCCTGAAATTCCTTTGCCTTGTCCAGTAAGAACGATTTCATTTCGTAATAGCGATCGCTGAACTCAGTGCGCTCCTTTTCTAATGTTGTACTTTCCGAAGATTTCCAGTAAGACTTCGCTATAACCTTCCCAAAGCTGATCCAATTTACCCAGCCGTACCTCAACCTCGGTAGCTGTGTTAGTCTCCTTAAACGCTTGCACAAACTGTAGAATATCGTTGAATGAAAGATTGATTTCCTTCAACCGGAGCCGTCAATGCCCTCATCGAGCATGGTAGCAAGTAACGGTAATCGGGAACCAAGAGAGAGGCGTTGTGTAGCATGCTACGTGTAGACCTAGCTTCGCTAGGCATATACTGCATTAATTTACCCAAGAAAATGAATAATGGTGCTCCAGTTTAAAGGGTGATCGGTCAAAATTTGGTCAAGGGAAAACGCGTGTAAATCGGTGAAATCGTTTATTTAAAAAATCAAATTAAATTTCTTTTTCAAGTTCAATTAGTATAAAATTCAGGAAAAATATTCAGTTAGGCTTCCGCTTTTCCAAATCCGAATTGCCGGGCCTTATGCTTGACCCCTGCCATCAGATTTTGTACAGCCACCTTGTCCACCTTCTTCGCCGCAGAAAGCCAGTTTGCCTTGAACTGCTGCTCGTCCTTAGCAGTTTTTTGGTCTTCTTTAGGTTCCGCTTGACAATAGCCCAGTATTTCTCAATTGGGCGGAGCTCTGGCGTGTTGGGAGGGTTCTTGTCCTTGGGAACCACCTGCACGTTGTTGGCGGCGTACCACTCCATGGCCTTTTTACCGTAATGGCAAGATGCCAAATCCGGCCAAAACAGTACGGAACAACCGTGTTTCTTCAGGAAAGGCAGCAGACGTTTTTTCAAACACTCTTTCACGTAAATTTCTTGGTTGACAGTCCCGGAAGCTATGAAAATGTTGCTTTTCAAGCCACAGGTACAGATGGCTTGCCAAACCAGATATTTCTTTGCGAACTTTGACAGTTTCGTGTGCTTGGAAAATATCTGCTACCTTTCCCTTCCTTTTGCCGTATAAAACTCCTGTCCCGGAAGCTGCTTGTAGTCGGCTTTGACGTAGGTTTCGTCGTCCATTACCACGCAGTCAAACTTCGTCAGCATCGTCGTACAGCCTCCGGGATCGCGCTTTGGCCGTCGTATTTTGTTTATCATCGCGATTTGGAGTCACTACCTTCTTGTAAGTCGATAGTCCGGCTCGTTTTTTGGCTCGATGCACGGTTGTAGACGATACACCCAGCTTATTTGCGGCATCTCGGAGAGATAGGTTAGGTTTCGCTTGAAACTACCGGCAACTCTCTTTGTCGTCTCAGCGGCTTCCGGTTTTCGATTTCCCCCCGATCCAGACTTCCTGGCTGTCGACAAACGTTCCCCAAACACTTTAATTACATTTGTAACGGTTGATTTGGCAACTTTTAGCGATTTTGCCAACTTTGCGTGCGAGTAGCTTGGATTTTCACGATGCGCGAGCAAAATTTTGATACGCTGCTCTTCTTGCTTGGACGGCATTTTGTCAACTGAAGAGTGAATTCCAAAATCAAAATTGGAGCAACATTCTACACACACACACACCTTCAAAATGAGGGGTGTTCAGGTTTTTTATATGCAAAATTGAAAGAAATACGTCAAGTTGATATTGACCAAATTTTGACCGTATCGCCCTTTAGTCGAGTAAAAATGCTCAATTCAAAATAGCCTTGGGACGTCAAACAATCCGTTCAATTGTAGCAGTAACTCAAGAGGACAAGTAAAGCGGTTTGTGAAGAAAGAGAATGTGGTGTAGTAACCAAATAAGTTGGATTTGGCCGGGCATATATTGAGGCAACTTACTCAAGGAAACCTGCAGTACTGAAACTCCCGGTGAAGTCCTAAATTCGAGAAATAGTGCGTTTAAGGGGGGATATACAGTTAAATTGAGAGAAAAAAAACTCATTTTTGAAAATTATTTTCAAGGGAAGTTCTCACTTATATCAATCGAAACTTTTTACAATTATAATTGTATCCATGTAGTGTACAAACATATTTTTTCAATTTTTTTCAACGAAATGGCGGCTGTTAGAGTGCGATGAAAAAGTCGTTGCATTTTGCTTATGCCGGCTTTCCTGGTCGCAGTTTTGATCAGAAACCGGCGAACTCAAAAAAATTACATTAATTACATTTACAGCTAGTAGATGAACTGAAAAATAACAGTAAAAAGAAATATTTGCACTTTTAGCGAAACTTTTTTGAAAAATTCCACATTTTTTCCGCCTTTTTATATCATTTTTCCATATTTTAATAATTTTTGATTTATACAGAAGGTAATACTAAAATAAAAAAGTCGAACATATCAGCGCCAACATTTGATTAGGGCGAATCTGCTTTCGTAAACAAACACTTTGTCTGCTAATTTATCGGAAGTTGAATACAATTCTTTTAAATAGAATATATCAGCGGATAGAGATGGAGCTCCTCTTCCGTACAGAGTGCTTAATTTGTTTGTGTGACCTTTTTTTCAAGAGAAAATGACTACGAAAGCTATTGTTTACAAAAGCAGATTCGCCCTAATGTTGGCGCTGATATGATTACCATGCTTCAACGCTGTATGGGAATACACCATATTGTTTCCAACAGGACTCAGCTCCAGCTCACAAGGCAAAGAAGACACAAGCTTGGTGCGCGAAAGATTGCCCGATTTCATCACAAGCAAAGAATGGCCTGTTCACCAGATCTCAACTCACTTGACTACTTTGTTTGGGGTGAAGCATATCAACATATAGGCCCTACGAAAGGGCTTACTTTAGATCGATTTAAGACACATTTGGGACCAAATTCTTCGGGAAATCGTGCGTGCTAGCTGCGATGGGTTTACAAAGCGTTTGCGCAAAATTATCAAGAGAAAGGGCGAGAGATTCGAATTGAATTAATATGGTTTATTTGTATACCATGTATTTTTCAAATAAAAAATATAAGTTATGATTTGATTGATTTGCATTGCTGTAATCCCATTTTATTTTAGTGACACCTATTGTGAGACACCCTGTATATTAGAATCCTTATATCCTTATTGTTGATACATCGCTTTAAAGCGCCAATTTGTGTTACTGGTACAAACCGGTTAATATCGGAAATCAGTCTAATGTATAAATAATACACTACACGGGGCGTGAATTCAACGTATCGTTTACCAACTCATAGCAAAAGCAACCCTTTTAACCAACATCCAAGTGATTTCTTGTGGAGGTACCGAGGTAATCTTGGCATCCATATAAAGGGAGTATCACGTTAACATATTCCTAACCTCACCTTAAGGTGGCGCCAGTATTGCCTTGGTTTACCCATTTTACCCATTGAGGATAAATGATTGTTCCAGGGGGAGGTAGCTTATCGAATCTTTCAGCCCGTCTCTAAGTGTCTTACTAGGAGGCAACCGGCTGGTCTCCACCAATTGCCTATCGATATGTCAAATTTGGAAGACGTCTGCCTTGAGTTATCTCAAATTATAATAATCCCTCCACTATTTCACAAAACTTTGTGGTTGATTGAGCAAATTGGAGATAATGAAATCTTTGGGTATAGAACCAAGTCTCTCCCGGTTGATGCTAAACCGATGTGAAACATAAAGTTGCCAGAAGGCACGAAATGCATCTTAGTAATTCTCTATCAAACCAGGCCGCCGTTGAAATGAGGTCTTTTGAAATTGAATTTTTTGTCCTCGACTGATCGAAAGTGGAGTAAAAATGAGAAATGCAATTTTCTCAACTCGAATGGATGGTGTATACTTTTTTTCTTTCTAGAAACACGCTGTTCACAAGAGGTTTTAAAGCAAATTTAAGATAGGGTAACGGGATGTAATGTTAGCCTAGCTCCTTGATTCGGCCTATGTACCAAATATGTCATTATTTCTTCGATAATCAACAAAATCATGTTGCTATCAGCATGACCGATTTATTTCAAAGCAATTGAGACATAATTAATCAATTTATAGTAGTTCACTTCCGCGTAGTTTTCGATTTCCTTGACTTTTTAGACACCATGACTTTACTGGTTAAGCTGAACAGATTATCTATACGATCTTCGAATGATCTAAATTTGCCGAAATTGAACCTATAAACCGAATAATGCAGCCAAGATGTACAGAATATAGTCACATGTTATAAACTAACAGGTCACATTGGTAAAATAACAATGATTTAACAAGCAAACGGTGGACCCAATGTTAGGGACATATTTTTTTCTATGTTCCCAACTATGGCCTGTTGTATGAAAAGCGTAGTAAAAATGTTGTTATTGGTAACATTTACAATACAAATGTCTGAGTTCCGGTTGAATGTTGTTCATATGGCTCATCTTAACACAAATTAAAGGAACAAAATCTGTGTAGAGTGAATTATAATGTTTTGATTGTCGAATGACCGCTAAATCATATGTAAAAATCACTTAAGTGTTTCTTAGCAGTTTAAGTATAGTTTGATTTGTGAAATTGTTTGTTGGGTAGAGCGAATACAGCTGGGAACGCCTTGAATCAGAAAATCAGGAAGAAACCCGTACGAAGATTGCATTTTATAAAAAAAATCAATCGAATGGGACGAACTTGCATCCATGATTAGACCCAATTTGGTACCCATAGACCGACATTACATCCATATCCCTCGAAAGTTTCTGACTTTATAAAACGAGTTGTGTAGCTTTTCGTGATACATACTACCAGATGGCTTATTAAACATATCTTAGGAAGTGTATAGCTAGTTAAATTTTGTTTCCAGCTCAAATACTTTATGAGTTACAATGAAAAATGTAATCGATTGTTGCATATTAGGCTGAGTCAAGGGACACATACCCTATATGTTACGAAAAAAAAACGTGCTTCGAGCATCGGCTTTGAACGGTTGTGTCGATGCTTTATTAAGCACTATTTTGTTATCGGGCATGGCGCGTTTCGTATAGTTACGGTTGTCTTTTGTTCAGTGCCGTGAGTGGTCGAGTGAGCAGAGAAAAAAGGACAACAAATCTGATACCTGGTGAGTTGCGGTACATCTTATTGTTGGTATAAATCAATTCAAGTTGACTCTCAAACGTTATTAAAATTAACCTTGTCTTTCCGATTGAAAACCACCATCACATTTTTTTGCCTGGCCTCAATAGCATCTTTACTGTTGGTATGAATCGGTCCAGATCAGACATCGGTAGTAATATTTGTATATGTTAGTAAACGCTGCGTGAACTCAGCTTATCGTTTACCAAAACAAATCATAATGCTCAACCAATCCTGTTATCCAAAATCCCAGTGATTTCTTGTTGAGGTTCAGAGGTGTTATCGGCTTCCAATAAAGCGAGTATCACGTCACCATATTTCTTATTTGAGCTTTTTTCGCGCTCGTCCAGCGCAGGTATTGCCTTAGTTTGGGATCACAGTTTTTACACACTGAGGATATATGCTAGTCCCAAGCATCATCTGTTGGTCCTCTGTGTAATAACGGCTAGCAACATCTGGTGATCAAGGTTCTCATTGAGCATTGGTCAATGCACTCATTGAGGATGTATGTTTTTTTCCAAACATCATCTGGTGTTTCTCTATATAATTACAACTAATTTATAAATAATAATAACAGAGTAGCAACCTCTGGCGGTAAATCAAGGCTCAGTTAATGCTCCTGCTCATGCTCTCAAAAAGACAAAAAGACCAAGTATAAATTACTTAAATCTTAGAACAACAAAGTCGAAAACACTTTCACGGTTGTCCACGCTTATCATCACCGCACAATCCAAGCTGAAATGTTTATTATGTTCATCACGTGTTTGCGGCATGTCAGATGATCATAAATAGCAGTTTTATGAATTATTATCCCTAGATAAAGCAGCAGCTGCTGCCGGCTCAGGTCTAGTTCATCGGATGGATATTAATACAAACTTATCCAATAAAGTTTTCTCTTCTCCCCAGACCAGTTTATCGCTCCTTGA
>JASCZW010018199.1:0-15831 GCA_034211315.2 Aedes japonicus
GCTGATACTGTCGAAGAAGCTGTAGAAATACAAACCGAATTCATCGGAATGATGACCGCTGGTGGATTTGTGTTGCATAAGTGGGCCTCCAACCATCCAACGCTTCTGCAGGCTGTACCGAATTCCAGTACCGGAGCAAGTTGCATTCTTCGAGGACGAGAAGACAACTAGAACCTTAGGGTTAGCTCCAGCAACCCCGTAACGATGTGTTCCTTACCAAGCTACACGAGATCCAATTCCACAACGGCCAACCAACGAAACGAACCGTTTATTCAGATACTGCGAAACTGTACGATCCACTGGGTTTGCTTGGTCCGCTGATCTTTGCTGCTAAAGTTCGACTCCAGAAGCTATGGCAGCTAGTAAGTGAAATGGGATGATGTCTTGATCGCCGAGGAAGCAGAATCATGGGAATCTTTCCGGAATCAAATCATCAACATGGGCGAAATTTCGATTCCACGCTGCGTACAACCACATGTATCACCACGGCAGATTGAGCTACACGGTTTCTGCGATGCTTCTGACTTGGGCTACGGAGCGTGTGCCTATATTCGCTCGGTGGACTGCAAACGACTGTGTGCTCGGTCCTCTTGCTTACCTCTAAATCTCGAGTCGCACCCCTCAAGAACGCTAAACTGACTACCGCACGCCTCGAATTATGCGGTGCGCTTGTACTTGCACGATTGATTTCTAACATAACGCAAAATTTGAACATTACCTTCTCCAAAATTATTCTCTGGTCCGATTCCACCACAGCTCTAACTTGGATCAGGACCGACCCAGGAGACTGAAAACCTTCGTTTGCAATCGTGTCATTGAAATCCAAAATTTGACCCAGGGCATGGAATGGAGGTACGTAAACACGCTCGACAACCCAGCAGACGTACTTTCACGTGGCCTCCAACCTATTGAGATTCGACACTGTAACCAATGGTGAACAAGACCATCATTCCTGCGCAACATCGATTCACCTTGGCCATGCCAACCAAACGTCACACCCGCAGAGCAACTCCCAGAAACGAAAAACCTAACAGTAAACCTCACAGTCACAGATCCTCCTGTAACGTTCATCCTGTTTGAAGCCAGAGTAAATTCCGGAAAAATGCAACGAATAATGGCATGGATACTACGGTTTCATCGATCACATCCGAAGGAGAAATCAAAAGAAGCATCGATTTGGAGAATTGACCTTCCGAGAACTTCAACAATCTACGATGGCGCTCACTAGCATCGCTCAACGAGAAGCTTTCCCCGATGAAATCAACAACCTGCAATCTGGAAAGGTAATTCACAGTAAAAGCAAATTAATCACTATTTCTGTGTTCCTAGACAAATCTCATTTTACCGTCCTGCGGGTCGGTGGAAGAATTCGAGGACGTATTCCCTGGTCAAGATGGACTGGTGCGAGTAGCAAGTGTGCGAACTGGAAGCAAGGTGTTCCGACGACCGATTGCCAAGCTGTGTTTACTACCGATCGATGACAACAATGTGCAACCCGATGATGACCTCCACGCAGACGACGATGACAGCAATACAATAGATTGAAATCTCCACTTATTTCAATAGGGGCAGCATGTTCGGTCTGATATGGTCTAAAATATAGCTAGGTAGAATGTTCGATGTTTTGTGTAGAGTTTCTCGTTATTGAAATTTTCTCTTATCATGTATTGTATGATGTAAGTGTAGTATGTGGAGAACGAGAGCATTCGATCGGACTCGGATCTAGGGTTAGCTAGGATATGAATTTTAATAAACAGCCAACTTGGCTTTTGACCCCCGCCTGATACGGTCGTTTCTGTGTAGTCCGCGTTTTCATTATTTCGTCCGTCTGAGTGCTCTGAATTCCCCGTTTTCCGAGGCCATAGTCCACGCTGCGTGTGCAGCTATGCGAAGATTGAACACTAGGGATTCCTTTAGACAAGCGGACCCATGCCACCGCATTTCGTTCCCAACAATGTTGCTTGGTGAAACTCCACGCGATATCAGGTCATCTGGGTTGGTAATGTCTGGAACATGTCTCCATTGATCTAATTCCTTCAAACCTTGAATTTTCGCAACTCTGTTTGTTACGAAAGTAGTCCATGTTCCTGTCGGTGACTTGATCCAGTGAAGCACACATGAAATGAACTTTCCCTGCCACCTTCAGAGATTCCGCCACCCATTCCCAGAGCTGAGCTGTCAACAGCTCACCGCAGAGTTGTAAAGATTGTATTTTGAGTGGTGCAACCTTGGATTTTGAGGTCAACAGGTGCACCAAAACCGAACCATCTTCCTTTTGACTCCGAATATAGACATTGAACCAGATGCTATGGCACATCGTGGAATTCGGACTTCATTCAGTAAAGGCTCAGTAAGTGCTCATGGAATGTTCGCCACTCCTCAACTACCATTTCGGGTAGTGGATCGTCCTATTGAAGATTTTTTCCTTCCTTGTTTTTTATCCATATACAAATCTTCTTTTGAGAATATGTGCATATTCGCATAATTTGACACAAATTGAGGCAATTATGAACACCATACCAACGTGCAGTCTTCAAGACTACCAGCAATTTCAGCAGTATGTTCAGCAATTTTGGATACACTGGCATGAAGAATATCTGCAAAAGCTACCCAAAGATACCCGCTCCTGGAAGTGCTACGAGGAATTTGTTCCTGGCAGGATGGTCATCCTCATCAACGAAATGCTTTGCATCCAATCAGTCCTGCCCGACAAAGACCATCTTACACTGGTGGTTTAACTTCGCACTGCCCGTGGAATCATTACTCGTCCAATTACGAAAATCTGCTTGCTTCCGTTCTACTCGGTGCTCCAAGATGCAGCAAAATGTCCGGCTCCATCCATCATGTAGCATTATGCTAGACTACTAAGCCATCAATTGTAGCATGTACACTGATAGGCATAATAAAGTGCCCACTTCGTCGTTTTTTTAATTTCTCTCATTTACTTGGTTCAAATTAAAGTAAACACAGTGTAGTTTTTTTTCTTATTTTATTTTTTATATTCTTTTAAGTTTCACTTATGGAATACTGAAAAAAGGAGTTATACTTAAAGAAAAAAAAATCAAGTTGTGTTGAAAAAAAAACAGTGACAAAATAAAGTGCCCACTTCAAAAATCGATATGTTTTCGATAAGTTTCCATTGGAAGACACCAAGATCATGCGCGAAGTCAAGAAGAACCCGAAGGTAACTGTCCGCGAGATCCAGGAAACCCTTCAGTTATCAGTTTTCGGTCGAACTGTTCGTCGCCGTCTCGTAGCACAGGGGTTGGGTTGAATAGCAAACTTGCCCGGAAGCACCCATTTATCAGCAAGGCAAACAAAGCCAAACGGCTTAAGTTTGCCAAGGAGCATGCTGATAAGCCTCTAGAGTTCTGGAAAACGGTTCTCTGGACGGACGAATCAATATTCGAGCTGTTTAACCGAAAGCGGCGGGTTCGTGTTTGGTGCAGATCGGGAGAGGAGCTTCAGGAGCGCCACATCCAAGGCACGATGAAGCATGGAGGAGGAAATGTGATGGTCTGGGGGTGTTTTTCGTGGGGTGGAGTGGGAAGCATTGTGAAAATCTACGGGATAATGACGGCAGATTCTTACATCAACATCCTGCGAGAAAATCTGGAGGTTTCGCTGATCCAGACGAGCCTTGAAGAGAAGTTCGTATTCCAGCAGGACAACGACCCGAAGCATACTACCAAGAAGACCAAGTCTTTCTTCCGGTCTTGTCAGATCAAACTGCTGGAATGGCCTCCACAAAGCCCGGACCTCAATCCCATCGAGACTGTTGTCACTGTTTTTTTTTTCAACACAAATTGATTTATTGTTTCTTAAAGTGAAACTCCTTTTTTCAGTATTCCATAAGTGAAACTTAAAAATAAGATAATAAAAAAATACAGTGTGTTTACTTTAATTTGAACCAAGTAAATGAGAGACATTGAAGAAACGATGAGGTGAGCACTTTATTTTGCCTATCAGTGTACCTAACTTCTGGAATTTAATGTCGTTTTCGGTTATTGTCAGTGCGGAACTGGGTTCGCCCCTGGTCCGCCCTAACAGCTGTCAAAACATTTTTTATTCAATCGGTTTGGATCTGGATCCGACCCAACATCGATGAGGTTCGCTCTCAACTTTTTTCGAGGTCCAACCTGGGTTCACCAATACACAAACATGAACTGTCAAAATAAAAGGTTTGTGTTTGTTTATTTTGATGTGTTGCAATCATACCATCATACTGACTCTACTCTGGATCCGTTTTCGTTCGGTAATTGTGAGTAAGAGTCAGACCTGACCCAGGTTTAAAACCGAAAACGACATCAATGCTTAGTAATGTAAGTAATTTAAAAGTTTCAAATGTTATGTCAAGCAATGTAATTAAACAAACTTGAAAATATATCTATCTTCTATATATATAAAAATGGATTTCTGTCTGTCTGTCTGTCTGTCTGTCTGTCTGTCTGTCTGTCTGTCTGTCTGTCTGTCTGTCTGTCTGTCTGTCTGAACCTAATAGGCTCGAAAACTACTGAACCGATCAGCGTGAAATTTTGTATGGAAAAGGTTTTGGGACCGGGGAAGGTTCTTATGATGGTTTGAGACCCCTCCCTTCTCTGGAAAGGGGGGCTCCCATACAAATGAAGCACAAATTTCTGCATAACTCGAGAACTGATCAAGCAAAGGAACCCAAATTAAGCATGCGGAAGTTTTTAGAGGCAAAAAATGTTTATATGGTAGTAAAAGACCCCTCCCCTCTCTAAAAAGGGAGGCTCCCATACAAATGAAACAGAATTTTCTGCATATCTCAAGAACTAATCAAGCAAATGGAACCAAATTTTGCATGTGGGGTTTTCTGGAGACAATTTTTTTTTCTATGGTGGTTTAAGACCCCTCCCCTCTCCTAGGAGGGGTGCTGTCATACAAATGAAACTAAAATTTCTCCATAACTCTAGATCTAATAAAGCAAATGGAACTAAATTTGGCATGCGGGGATTTTAAAGGCAATGATTGTTTCTACGATAGTATGAGACCCCTCCTCTCTCTCTCTGGGAGGGGGGGGGGTGTCATATAAATCAAACAAAAGTTTCTATATATCTCGAGAACTAATCAAATGGAACCAAATTTGGCATGTAGAGATTTTTGACATCTGAAGGTTTTTGGAGGAGCGAAATGTATCTATAGAGGTTTGAGACTCCTCTGCCATCTGGAATGGGCCAAAGGGGGGGGGGGGGCTTCCATACAAATGAAACACAAATTTCTGAATAACTCGAGAACTTATCAAGTTAATGGAACCAAACTTGGCGAGTGGAGTTTTTCGAAGGCAAGAAATGTTTCTATTGTGGTTTGAGACTCCTCCGCTCACTGAAAGAGGGGTCTCTAATATATATTTTTTTTTGCATAACTCAAGAACAAATCAAGCAAATGGAACCAAATTTGGCAAATGGAGGTTTTTGAAGGAAATAAATGTTTCTAAGGTGGTTTGAGACCCCTCCGCCTTCTGAAAGGAGAGACTTCCATAAAAATGAAACATAATTTTTAGGAACTCGAGAGCCAATGAAGCAAATGAAACCAAATTTGGCATGTTGAGGTTTTTGGAGGCAAGAAATATTTCTATGGAAGTTCAATACCCCTCCCCATTTTGAAAGGGGGGGCTCATAAACAAATAAAAGCAAATTTCTGCATAACTGGAGAACTAATCAAGTAAATCAAACCACTTTTAGCATATGGAGGTTTTTGGAGGCTAGATTTCTATATGCATAAAAATGAATTTCTGTCTGTCTGTTTGTTTGTCAGACCCTTATAGACTCGGAAAGTTCTGAACCGACCAACGTGAAAATTTATATGAAGTTGTTTTTGGGGCTGTAGAAGGTTCTTATGATTATTTAAGACCCCTACTCTCTCAGAAAGGGAGGCTCTCATACAAATAAGACACAAATTACTTCATAACTCGAGAATTAAACAAGCAAATCGAATCAAATTTGGCATGTGGGGGGTTTTGAAGGTAAAAAAAAACCAGAAAGATGCCAGTTATATTAAATTTCCCTTCATTTAGATGCAAGCGTAGCAGTGCACGCACCGGACGCAGCTATTATATGTATAACAATGAATTTCTGTCTGTCTGAACCTTATAGAATCGAAAACTACTGAACCGATCGGCGTGAAATTTTGCGTGGAGGAGTTTTTGGGGTCGTAGAAGGTTCTTATGATAGTCTGGAACCTCTCCCTATATCTGGAAGGGGGGAGCTCCCATACAAATGAAACACACATTTCTGCATAACTCGAGAACTAATCAAGCAAAGGAAACCAAATTTAGCATGTGGGAGTTTTTGGAGACAAGATATGTTTCTATGGTTTCTTGAGACCCCGCCACCCTCTGGAAAGGGGGGCTCCCATACAAATGAAACACAAATTTCAACCAAACATGAGAATGATCCCTACTGTCATGGAAATTTGTATGCAGGGGTTTATGGTTTGGAAAAGTATCCTATGATAGTTCGAGACCCCTCCCGCCTCTAGAAAAGGGGGCTCCATGCAAATGAAAAACAAATTTCTGCATAACTCGAGAACTAATCATGCAAATGGAACCAAATTTGGTATAGGCGAGTTTTTGAAGGCAAGAAATGTTTTTATTGTAGTTTGATGCCCCTCTTCTCTCTGAAAAGTGGGGGTCCTCATACAAATGAAACACAAATTTCAAACAAACATGAGAACAATGCCTACTGCTATGCAAGTTTGTATGCAGTATGGCCGGAAAATTTGTATGCAGTATGTCCGGATTTTTTATGCTGGGATGTTTGGAGTCGGTGAAGGTCCTTATGATGATTCGAGACTCCTCCCTCATCTGGAAGGGGGTGCTCCCACACCAATGAAACACAAATTGCCACTCGAAAACCAATCAAGCAAATGGAACCAAATTTGGCATGTGGGAAGTTTTAGACAAGAGGTTCTAAGGTGGTTTGAGACCTCATCTCTCTGGTGGGAAGGGGGGGGGGGGTGGCCTCTCAAACAAACGGAACAGAAATTGGAACCAAACATGAGAATTATCCATGCAACTTAAACTCAAAATGTGTATTTCTAGGGTAAGAAGCATGTACTGATAGAAGTTTGACCCCTGCTTAGCCAAGAATGGGGGATGCTTGAGTTACTCTCAGTGCTACATTATGCACAAGAAGTTGATCAAAGGTTATGCAAGGGAAAATTACATTCAAACTGACAGGATACGGCTTCGTTTGATGATACATTTTTTTGTCAATGAAATGCTTCTACGCAGAAAGAAAGACCTATAGAAACTACCGATCCAAAAGTTTAATTAAAAACATAAATCTTTGTTTTTTTTCAGAAATTACATAAGTAAACGAAAATATTTTAACCAGATGCATTCACAAAAACAACATAAATGAGCAGGTTCTATTAAATTTTCATTCATTTTGTTGCATGCGTAGCAAGGCTCGCACCGGGTTCAGCTAGTTCAATATAAATATAGTGATCTGAACTCGTTCGTGCCATTTAAGAAATATAGTTTAGTGTATCGAAAAGAAATAGATAACAGTAGATTGTGGTTTCGAACTAAAAAAAATTGACCTTTGACGCTCTGATTAAATAACAATTATCAAACTAAACAGCGTTCCATAAAACGCATCTTCACTTTCCCTCATGCCAACACTTCTAGCGGTCTCGATCGCACGACGGCACATCTCGTTTCATCCGACACATCCCAAGCGACAGACCGACGGAAACGGCAGTCCCTCAAATTCAGCCAGATGAAAAACCAGCAAACCGTTTGACACCGAGACAAGTGGAATTAGATTAGATGTTTGGTTTTCCTTCCCCCCTCAATCGTGTGGCTTTCCCGAGACGAGGAAGTGTTTGCATTTGTCTGTCAAAATCAAGAGACCGAATCGGATTCGACGACGATGATGATATCCTTCGAACAAAAAAAAAAAGGAAAATAAGAAACCAAATGAATTTCAAAATATTTTCTGTTTGGGGAAAATTAATATGATTCTCTTGAATACATTTTATTTTCCTGGTACCGTGTGGGTTCGTGCTCTTATGGTTGCTTGTGTGGTTATACCGATAGCATCGGCAGTGTACTGCCGTTGAGCGAGGGAAGTTGATCACCTTCCAATATGGGCATTGGAATCATCAAACAGACTTCTTGATGAATGAAAATTCAAAGATTCTCCCCATCCTACGGTAGTTCCCTGCTACAAAGCATGTTTCACCATTTCATTCTCGGCCAAGCGTGAAGCTCTCGAGTATGAAATTTGTAGATCGTTATGAATATTCCTATAAGAGCTACACTGCCTCGTTTCCCATAATCCTAGGCATTTTCGTTCCTTTGGCCGCCTGCCCCACAGCCCATTCGCTCTATGTCATTCGACGAAATATACGACCCAGATCAAAGTGGCCTCCCCCCAAATGGCATATCTTACCCGCACGCTTGCCCGAAATGCTCCTCGTGCTACTTCAAAGAATTCCAAATTTTTGACATCAATTTGCATTGTTGGCTTCTTCGTCTTCCAGATACACTCTCAGCAGGATCAGCAGGAAGCAAAATCTCTCTTTCTACCGTGCCTCAATATCTAATTCGGTTCAATCGAAACTCATTCGTTTCGCCCAGTTTCGCCAGCTCCGACCGTCTGACCTACCGGTTCCGTCATCCAGTGAATAGTGAAAGCAAGAGCAAAAATAATCACAGAGATAAGACTTTGCTGCGGATTTAAAACCTACAATATCGGATGGCTCGGAGCGGTTCCTTCTGCCTTCTGGATGGCTCAAAGCAGGTCATCGACTATATCCTTGAGATTGGAGCAGCACACCACCGCCGGCGACCGTCACCAAGCCAGAACGAGCTGATCCTGTGATTTCGCAGCAGCAAACAAGGAGCAAACATTATTCCATGAGAACTTGAGACATTATTCATGTCCTGTGCCAATTCATTGTATGAATAATTTATAGGAAGTTCGGTTAGTTGGTCGATCCCAAACCACCAAGCTGTGCGAGGAAAATTCTATCGTTTCCGTTCTCGGAACGCATATCGATTCCGCCTCAGCATCATTTTGATGTTCAAATTTTAGAAATCAATGATCCTAATTACAGACCACCCTGGAAATATCGGTGTAATGCACGGAGTCCTTCCCGCTCGAACGTCGCAAATTGAGCGATTTATTTTCGCCATCTCATAAATTGCGACAAATTTACAATGTGTCAGGGCATAAAACAATTTTCCCACAATTTTAAACGTTATCATTGCCAGTGCAGAGCGTGCGGTTTTCGTCCATATTCTTCACCATCCGGAAGCGTTTGCCGAACGTCCTTCCACGATGAACGACGTCTTCTTCGTTTTCTCAAGACCCACAAATGCCTGATGTTTGTCCCCGTTTTTAGGAGACCTACATATGCTTCCCTTTGTATGAGTAATAACATTCCCCCGCGTCCTGTCTTGCCTACATTGTAGATTACATGGCGACTTGGGATGGGCTCCACCGCAGCGTATCATGGAATGGAGGGGAGGGGGCGTCGGTAGACCGAGTCCAAATATTCCACACATACACACACACACGCACACACATGCAAAGTGATAAAATGCAAACGAGCCGCTTGTCGTTCCTGGATAGCACCAGAGCCACTGCCGCCTCCTCCTTCATCACCGCCAATGTCATTTAATGGCACAATTCTGAGGCGGGTGTGGGAGGACAAATTTATTCCCATGCACGAAATTCTTTTTATTGACACTTATTTTTTTTTATTTTCGCACACACGTCTCAACACGCGTTTCCGGGATGTTATGCGAAAGGAAAAACGGAGACGGATGGTGTTTGTGGAAGAGTATTGATGTTCTAACTAGAGTTTCTAATATGCGCGAGAAGTCTCCGGGCGGTGGCTCAATTCGATGATTTGATGGCAGTGTCCGATGGGATGATTTGAAGGGTAATTCCTATGAATAGTTTTGAACGAGAGCAAGGGATGTGGTTGGATTGGAAGGCATTTTCCGAATGTTTGCTTGCTTGCTTCACCAAAACTCCAGGTTTGTCTTTTTTTAATTACAGCGATCAGCGATGGTAATCTGTTTCGAGTCCTTTGCCATTTGTGAGGTTTCGCCAATCCACCGCAGTCAAAGATGCTGAGTAGTACCCCTGCTAGTAGTAAAGGGTGATACGGTCAAAATTTGGTCAAGGGAAAACGCGTGTTAATCGGTGAAATCGTTTATTTAAAAAATCAAATTAAATTTCTTTTTCAAGTTCAATTAGTATAAAATTCAGGAAAAATATTCAGTTAGGCTTCCGCTTTTCCAAATCCGAATTGCCGGGCCTTACGCTTGACCCCTGCCATCAGATTTTGTACAGCCACCTTGTCCACCTTCTTCGCCGCAGAAAGCCAGTTTGCCTTGAACTGCTGCTCGTCCTTAGCATTTTTTTTGTCTTCTTTAGGTTCCGCTTGACAATAGCCCAGTATTTCTCAATTGGGCGGAGCTCTGGCGTGTTGGGAGGGTTCTTGTCCTTGGGAACCACCTGCACGTTGTTGGCGGCGTACCACTCCATGGCCTTTTTACCGTAATGGCAAGATGCCAAATCCGGCAAAACAGTACGGAACAACCGTGTTTCTTCCGGAAAGGCAGCAGACGTTTGTTCAAACACTCTTTCAGTAAATTTCTTGGTTGACAGTCCCGGAAGCTATAAAAATGCTGCTTTTCAAGCCACAGGTACAGATGGCTTGCCAAACCAGATATTTCTTTGCGAACTTTGACAGTTTCGTGTGCTTGAAAAATATCTGTACCTTTCCCCTTCTTTTGCCGTATAAAACTCCTGTCCCGGAAGCTGCTTGTAGTCGGCTTTGACGTAGGTTTCGTCGTCCATTACCACGCAGTCAAACTTCGTCAGCATCGTCGTGTACAGCCTCCGGGATCGCGCTTTGGCCGTCGTATTTTGTTTATCATCGCGATTTGGAGTCACTACCTTCTTGTAAGTCGATAGTCCGGCTCGTTTTTTGGCTCGATGCACGGTTGTAGACGATACACCAAGCTTATTTGCGGCATCTCGGAGAGATAGGTTAGGGTTTCGCTTGAAACTACCGGCAACTCTCTCTGTCGTCTCAGCGGCTTCCGGTTTTCGATTTCCCCCCGATCCAGACTTCCTGGCTGTCGCGACAGTTAATCCTTCCTTGTCTAATTAACTCAAACCGACGCCGACGAACCAATCAGAAGACTGTACGACGAATGGTTGTAAAAGTAACGCCTCCGACGCCTAGCTAGATAGTCATTCTGTATTTGTATTCTATTACCTTTAATTATCTATGTGTTGACTGAATGTAAAATGTTAATTTTATAAAAACTATAGACGATACTAATAAACGGCATTCTTTTTCTTGAACTCAACAAACAAGTTTGTTTTATGGCGACCGTTTTCTCCCGAGCGAGCAATGCTTCGGATCAAAGAGTAGATTCTAACTTAGAAAATTTAGAATCAAAAACCCAAAAAGTGCCAATTGTAAAAAGTGCAAAGTGAAGTTAAGAAAATAATCATGGGGTGGTTTAGTAGTGACGAGATCATTACTAGCACTGCCAGCAGTAGCAGCACTGTGGAAGATAAGTTTGTTGCTGGAGCACTAAGTGTTATTACAATTGTGCTTATGATTGTGGTTATCTGTAAGTTATTCCATACTTACTACACATCAATGGTTAAAAAATAGCACAGCAAGAAATAAGACTCAGGCAATAACCAGTGCAAATGTGTAATCGAACAATCTGTGCATCAAACGACTTGTGTAAAAGTCCAACTGAAAATTGTGTACTGAAAATTGTCCAACTGAAAATTGTGTAATAATGGAACAATTTTTGCAAAAACTACTAAATAAAAAGTGATACCGCAAGAAAAAAGAAAACTTACTTCTACTAAAGTGACCCACAAGGGTACCCACAGTGTGTTCTGTAGAACAACTTCAATATAAAAAAATCGACATGAACGATAAAAAATACACCGTGTACCCGACCAAACAAAAACGTTAGAACAGTACATCAACCAATGATCAATGAAGGAAATTCTACCGTTAGGTAAACAGTGATTAAAATAACGGGTACATCCCGTAAATAAGAAAAAATAACAACAACAAAAATCATCGGAAGGAGAAAATCTATGAACACAGCGACTGTTTCCAACGAAGTAATCAGCTACCAAACCAGACGGCGATGCCTATCATCGGGCTACTACTTCACCATCATCGGACACCATCATCGAACTACTAGCAAGATAAGTAATATTTGTGTTTTGATTTATTTAAAAGTGAAAATTAAAATTAAAAGCGTAAAATACAATGGATGATCCAATCTCGAAAAGAAATGTGGATCTTAATCGATGATTTTCTCGAAAGTGTTAAGGATCTATAATAAAATTAGATTAAGTATGCTGATCCAAAATATTTATTTTGCGTTCTTAAATATCACATCTTTCAAAGTTCATGTGTAAATCTATGTTCTGAAGGTCGTTAGTTTTTTTTTAATGGTCATGTGTTATAAAACATCAATTTTATCGTTAAAGTACCTAATTAATGGATCGGCTCCGAGAACTCGAAGCTCATATAAAACGAGAATTTACAAATTTGGTAAAAAGTAAACATAGACCGCGGACATTAGGTGGTATTGAGACGAAAAGGCAGCAGTTACAAGCTCACTTTTCGGAATATCGAACCCTTTTGAAAACATTCGAATTTCGAATTAAATCGTGCAGGTGGAATGAAGAAGTAGAGTTATATTCTGCAATTAAATTAATTTATGCACAGAGTATCCAAATTTTAGATAATACAGTTATTACCGATAAAGAATGCGAAAGTGATCCTGATCTTCCTACTGTTCGACAGGATTTGTTAAAACCAAACTGTGAAGACTCACTGTTGAGAGCAAACAGTGATATTCAATTAGCTAAAAGAAACTTCAATTTTAAAGTAATTGTAAAATTAATAATCTGGTGTCTCAGACTTAAAAATATAAACATGACGTTTAGCATCAAAACTGCCGCTGAGCTGGCGACATTAATCCCAGCGTTTGACGGTTCTCCCGCAGGGGCAAAATCTTTTGTTGATGCCGTAAATTTGGCAAAAACAGTTGTACCAGCTGAGAGTAAAGCAGCTGCAATCCAAATTATACTAACCAAACTAAGTGGTAAAGCAAGAAATTTGTTTGCTGCCACACCTGCTGAATATGATGATATCATTACATTGATACAAAGCAATTGTGGTGAGAAAGGAAATTCAGCCAAAGCAAGTTTGAAAAATCTGAAGCCAAAATCGGCTGAAGATTTACAAAATTTTACAAAACAAGTGGATTTGCTTGCGGACAAATTATCAGAAACATATATTAGGGAGCAAATACCTAATGATGTTGCTAAAAGACTCACTCAGAAAGCAGCCATTCAAACTCTCATTAATGGAACTGCTAATAAAGAGACAAAGATGATGCTGAAGGTTGGAAAATTCGACAACCTTCAGGAAGCCATCAACGTGGTCATTGAGAATGATCAAGCTGAAAAAATTCAAATGCTGTGGTTTTTCACGCATCTAGGAACTTCCGGCAATCGTCAAATCATCAGGCTTAAGGAAGATACCAAAATTTTCATCCTCAAAACGCTAATAACCGCAATGTCTCGACGAATGGTAGGTTTCAGCAGAGACCGAATAATCAATTTCGATATCAGTCCCGCTATCCAGCGAACTATCAAAGAAATCCCAATAATAACCAAAATTTTTCTCGGTATCAAAGTAACAGGAACCATGGTAACAACAATAACTTTGGTCGTTACCAGGATTCAGCGCGGATGTATTTTGCAAATCAGCAAAATATTCCACAGTTGAATCAATTTACAAGTCCTTCACCCCCTCAAGGACAGCCTAGCGTTCCTAATTTCTCCAATGTCATAGCTAGCAACAATCCCGTAAATCACAATCAGCAACTATCGTTACCACCCAACAATGGAAATCCCAACTATTTTTTAGCCCGCCAGTAATAATTGAACAAGGATGTCGACTACCTGGACAATTATTACCTTCTGGAACACCAATCTTGACAATCAATTTAAATGCGTCAAACTTCATCCAAGTCAAAGTGCACATGACTGGGAATACAGTTTGCAATTTAATTATCGATACAGGTGCCGATATTTCGCTTTTCAAAGCTCAAAATATCCGCCCTGATCAACCTGTAAATATTCACAATAAGATCAAATTAACTGGAATAACTGAAAATAGTGTAGAAACTTTAGGAGTAGTAAACACAGCGCTATGCTTTAATAATACTTTAACTTTAAATCATGATTTTCATTGAGTTACACCTAATCTACCAATTCGAAGCCGATGGAATTTTAGGTAGAGATTTTTTAATCAACTACAAGTGTGTAATTGATTATGAATATTAGCTACTTAATTTCAATTTAGAGAATACTCTGGTATCAGTATGTATAGAAGATAATTTAAATGATGGTTTTATGCTACCAAGTCGTAGTGAAGTTGTTAGAAGAGTACCACATTTAAGAATCTCTGATGATATGGTAGTCCATTCCGAAGAGATTTATCCAGGTGTTTTTAGTGGAAATACCATTATTTCCGCAATGAAACCTTATGTAAAATTTGTAAATACCAACAATGAACCAATATATATATTTCTTATGCACAATATAAGCCTACTCTAAGTTATCTGAATGAATATTCTATTTTGAATATGCGTAAGAATAATAGTAATAATAATGTTAACACCTCTGAAAGGATTGAACAAATATTTCACGATATAGATACTGAGCAAATTCCACTTTATGCAAGGGATAAGTTCAACAATTTAATTACACAATTTCAAGATATTTTTTGCCTACCTGATGAGGAGGTCACACAAAATAATTTTTATTCGCAAAATATTGTTCTTAATGATGATGTACCTGTTTACATCCCTAATTATAAAACTATTCACTCACAGTATGATGAAATTGATAGGCAAGTTAATGCCATGCTACAAAGCAACATTATCGAGCAATCAACTTCATCATACAACTCCCCTATCTTATTAGTACCAAAAAAATCTAGTAATGGTGAAAAGAAATGGCGTTTAGTTGTTGACTTTCGACAACTAAACAAGAAAATCCTAGCTGATAAATTCCCGCTACCGAGAATCGATGATATTTTGGATCAACTCGGAAGAGCAAAATATTTTACGACTTTAGATCTCATGTCTGGATTTCATCAAATCCCTCTTGACAACGATTCTAGAAGATTTACGGCTTTCTCGACAAGAAATGGCCATTACCAATTTACAAGGTTACCGTTTGGATTGAACATTAGTCCAAATAGTTTCCAGAGAATGATGACGATTGCAATGGCAGGTTTAACGCCTGAATTAGCATTCATTTATATTGACGACATCGTAGTTATTGGATGTTCAGTGGATCATCATCTCTCAAATTTAACTCAAGTTTTTGAACGTTTAAGGTATTATAATTTAAAACTTAACGCACAGAAATGCAAATTTTTCAGTACAGAAGTGACCTATCTTGGTCATAAAATTACGGATGAAGGTATTTTGCCTGACGACTCAAAATTTAATGCAATTCTAAATTATCCAGTACCCACAAATGCCGACGAAGTAAGACGCTTCGTTGCGTTTTGCAACTACTATAGGAAATTTGTGCCAAATTTTTCAGTAATTGCATATCCTCTCAATCAACTTCTTAAGAAAGATTCGAAATTTGCTTGGACAGAAAAAGTGTCAAAATGCTTTCAATACTCTAAGAAACTTCCTACTATCACCAACATTGCTCAAATACCCCGATTTTTCACTCGAATTTATACTCACTACAGATGCTTCTGACA
>JASCZW010018200.1:0-15826 GCA_034211315.2 Aedes japonicus
TATTGGTGGCCCTAGTTTGCATGAAAGTGCTAAGGGTTTCAAGAATTTAACGTTTGATCGTATTTCACCTATTTATTTACAAAATCAGATACGTCTGTTTGAAAAAGTACTCGAATAATCAGCTTTTTGCTTGCTCTCAACTTATTGTTACAAATGCACTTCCACAAATATTATTTGGGAGGTTTTGATGACAGGTACCTTTTTTGCATTAGTTTGGTTGTGTAACAAGTACCATCATACCGTATGCCCGAGGAGTCGAGAAATTTTCTTCAACGAAAAAATCCAAGACCAGACCGAGAATCCAACCCAGCAGCATGGTGTTGCTTTGTAGCTGTGCCTTTACCGACTGAGCTAAGGGAAGACCCGGTTGCATTTCTAAAATTATATAAAATATTGTACGCAACCGGCTTTTGCTCCATAGCAATATTTCTTGCAAGTTGGCGCTTCGTGCGGAATGAAATACAATGTTAGAGGCATTTATATTGACATTACAATGAAAATAAAAAAAATCTATGCGATTGAACTGGGCCACATGTTTGACACTTAAAAATTAATAATTTAAAACGTTGCCGGAATCTAGCTTTGAAATAAAAAGTAATACTTAAAGAAAGTTATGAATGTAATGTAAAATGAAGTTTTCCAAGACTGACAAACTCACCACTCGAACAAAAGTGTTTTTATTGAAATAAATTTCCTTGCTTTTGCAACAAATTTATGTCAACATTGGCACTTGTATATGCCAGTATTCTTTTTTTTAAGTGTTTTGTTTTGGCGTCTCGGTCTGGATTGTTTTTGGACTGGTCGCAGTGATTTATTTCCCGAACATAGGGGGAAAACATACATATTTCAAAACTACACGCTTAGAGAGATCATGTTAGGTTAATGCTCCGAAGCTGATGCAAACCAGCATCAATTTCGACATAAAACACATTTTACTGTGAGTAACGTGGTGTGAGTCTTCGGAACACAAAATTTCAAAGTTTAGTGGGATTAGTTGTTTACATCTTTTCCTTTATGTCAAAGATACATTCTGTCACGTGTAAAATCAGGAATTTTCAAGTGTGTACTAAGCACATCCGATAAAACAAAAATCTCGCAAATAAATCAATTCCACAAACACATATATTCCAGCTCAAATCTATTCCAAATCTATTCCAGCTCAAATCGGACAGACATGTACGTATCTTCGTGTATACACGAAGATACGTACGATGTCTATCCGATTTGAGCTGAAATAGCACTAATCAACATCAACAACCAGTTTTTCCAATCCGGAGGTCAAGGGTTCAAATCCCGATACAATCAACTGTCTTTTCGGGTGGAAAATCCATTGGACTGCACCGGAGCATACGCGTGTCATTGTGCTAAATACACACTATAAAAATAGATGCTTTAGAATGACCATCAATTACGAACTGTGCAGCGGCAGCGATTTTCCCGATCAAACGAAATAGCTCATAAACGTCGCAGTCCTCAGCATTATTTTCTTTATCGGAGGTAAACATGAAAATTTTATTTTAAGCTAATATCTGTGAATAGAAAGTAAGATGAGTAAGTACACTGCCTTAGTTGTTTCCTTTGAATGGTACACCTATTTCGATCTCAACTATAAGCTTATCGTTGATGTCATGTACTCGACTCGACTGAAGAAATTTATCACAGTTTTTGTATTTTGTCCTTCCTTTTTATTACCTTTTACCTTACCTGACTCCAAAACCTGTAAATTAAATCAATACCTTCAATAACCAGAGGCAGAACGAAGAAGGCGGTCAAGTTTAGGATAAATTTTATGAAGTGAAAATTAAACACGATGTTTTCAGTCCAATGCACTATGGTCCGACGTTTACACACTACTGCCATCTGTTCAGCTTAGTCATCCATCACAGTGTGCTCAACAGATGGCGCAGGTGTGTTAGTGACCATGATTTGTAGAGAAAAATGTTCGATGTGTTATGTCTGTTTGTCTGTGATATGAATGTTAATAAATTAACGGAGATGAATTAATAAAAAAATATAAACATTTTCATAAAAAAAAACTCGTTGTTACGGTCTTTGATGATAATTGTTGATGCTGCTGATCGAAAATTATGCAGAAAAAATGCAAATCTACCAAATTTCAAAAGATTTTTTTCCCTGAAGGGGACAGAAGGGGACAAACAATTTTGCATAGATCTTGTAGATGGAAGTTTGTACTTTCAGTTCACGGACTCTGTGTTTGCAAATATTTGCAATTAAAGGAATAAGATATCTTCCAAAAACGTATATTTTTTTACACTTCAACCCCTACAACTTTTCTAATACAATAACTAGCAACTATCTTGTAACTTCAAAATGTGTGTCATTTTTATTTATTTTTTAAAGACCGTGCAATATCGTAGTTGCTACTCCTTTACTGATCAGAAC
The DNA here is from genome assembly GCA_034211315.2 of Aedes japonicus. Classification (NCBI taxonomy): domain Eukaryota; kingdom Metazoa; phylum Arthropoda; class Insecta; order Diptera; family Culicidae; genus Aedes; species Aedes japonicus. The sequence continues at coordinate 2,404 of JASCZW010018200.1, forward strand.
TAGTGTAATTGGACAGAGAACCACATAGACGGAGCTTGGGAGTAGCTTTTACATCTTCAGTGTACAAGTTCACTAATTATATTTATAGATCAGTACCGGCGCCGGCCACGTCCTCCCGGTCTGTTGGGGAGGGGGGAAGAAGGATTATAAGTTTGACAATCGTTGTTATTAGAGACCGTGAGCACCACTGCATCTCTACAATTGCCAAGGGAAGGATAGTTGTGTTGTGTGGCAGGTGTATTTTTAGATCATGGATGCACTGTGGTAAGTGAAGCGATCAATGAAATAGAGCGCAGTAGACTGCTTTTTATTTTAAATCTAGTGGTGATAGAAAAAGGCAAGTGACAAATGGCAAGGAAACCCGACCAGAAGCGTATAACATAAACATAACAAAACTATAACAAACCTTGTTAAGACTAACTGATTATGTTATAAATTTGTTAAAGACATTTTTGTCTGCATAATTGTATAACATATTTATAACAAATTAAGATATAATGCTCTGGGAGACACAATCTTCGTAAAGAAATAAATTAATTTTAACACTAGCTGATATGATTTTGCTTCATCGTAACAAAACTGTTACAAAGTTTGTTTTGTTTTTGTTATATCTGTATCATAGTTTGCTATAATTTTGTTACCTCTTGAGGATTTTTTGTTACAATTTCTGTTATTTTAACAACATCCGCGATCTGAATTCTAACAACCGCTATTATAAAAACAGCGTAACTGCATAACAAAACCTGAAATAATTTTGTTGTTTCCTTCTGGTCGGGAAGGGACGGGCCTGGGATTGAACTCCCGACTATCTGCTCAGTAAGCAGAACGGGTAACCACTGAGCTACCCAGCCGCGTCACTTCAAAATGTGCGTCATTTTATACCCTAAAAGTCATCTATGCAGAGTTTTCAAATTCAAATTGAAATGAAAAAGTTACAGCAAAAAAACTGTTTTTTCAAGTCCCACCCTAAGGAAAGTTAGAAAACCTGTTATAAAACGATACGTAGATGAGATAGAATTAAAAAAAATTCACCAAAGTTTCATTAAATTAAAATATCTACAATTCTGTTTAAGCAAAAACTCCTCTAAACCATTAGAATAAAAAGTTGAAATTTTTATTATGAACATAAAAGGACCACCCTAGTCACAACCCAAACCAAAAGATAGATATTATTTTAAAAATCAAATCTCCCGAAGACACCATCTGTCTAAAGTTAATGGTTTTCGAGTTATCGATTTTTGTCGTGAAATTTGTCCATTCGGACCATAGTGCAATGTACAAAACCTCTTGACGAGTTACGACCGTTAGTTTACAATTATAATTTCAGTTTATTGGAATTTACACATTAAATTTCTTTTACTGTACCTAGTATTTTATTTACCTATATACATTGATTATGAATTCTTGAACACTGTAACCGTTTGTTACAGAATTCATGTGATTTTTAATTTGTGCTTATTATTTTAAATGTACTGTTACGTCCTCATACATTTGTTTGGTGTTGATTAGTAGGGTTAAGTAAATATGTCCAGTAATGTAATTTGTTAGAAGGGATTTAAAAAAACTCAAATTGTATAACAGTTACGTCGGTAGAGTTTCCATGTCAGTGAGTGTAACTATTGGAAGATGATTCAGGTGGAAAATGGAAAATGGAGTATTCAGACATAGTAGGAAGACATAGGGAAGCGAAGGGTCAAAGAAGCCACGAATGATCAACCATTGCTCAAAATTGTCCAGGTGTCGCGTGTGACCGGTGTCTAAGTTGAAATAGTGAGTAGTCGCTAATTCTAGCTTCGAGAGATATCAATTTTAGAGTTCAATTCAGGTAATTTAACAGGTAGATTGCTTTACATGATCAGAAGAATTCAATAGTTGAGCAAAATCCACTCGATACCCTCACAGGACCTTTTGTGTTGCCGTTTTGGTAGACACCGCTATCTTCACTATCTTTGACGAGGTCAACAGACGCGCATGCGATACGGCTTAGTGACCCCAGTGGTCTCTAAGTCTAAAAGCAAAGAATATTCGCTTCCTCTGGCCGACAATTGCCAAGTAGCGATTAGTCTCGGGAATCCTCCCTAACTGCAAAGGAGAGTTCTCCTCTCGGCAGAGTCACTCCGGCCATGCCTGGGTTCTGCCGATATCAGCCTATGAGGGACGGCGCCTGGGAGGAAACAGTGATTTCACGCGCCAACGAATTCACTTAATCACACTACCTAACGACTGTTCCAGGAAGTATAAGCACACCTTATTTTAACGGTCACTTTGAATATAATGAAATATTTCAACATGTTTTGGCTGCGTCCTTTTGTTTGCACATTTCTGAATGACATAGCATCAAAAAAGTTCTCAGTGTTGTGTTACCTATCAAAATGCGCGGTCTAACTCCGGAACAACGAAAAAGTATCGTGCACAAATGGTCCACTGTGAGCGGACTCTCCTTGAAAAAAATGGCCAAGGAAAAGGGTGTAAGCGTCGGAGCGGTACGATCTGCGATTCGAAAATATAGAGAACAGTGTACGTTTGAAGATGCGCCGAAGAGTGGTCGGAAATACGGTCCTGTTAGTCCGGATATCGATAAAAAGATCAGGGATGCCTACAAGCGAAAACCAGCGACTTCCGTTCGGGATGTTGCGAAAAAACTAGGGACCTCGTCGAGTAACGTCACACGTACCAAAGAAAGACTTGGGCTAAGAACATACCGGAAGCAGAAAAAACCCAAAAGGAACCCAAAACAGGCCGCGTCCGGGGAACCACGCAAACTCTTCTGGGTGTATAATAATGGACGATGAAACGTATGTGAAACTAGATTACAAAACGCTTCCCGGACCACAATTCTATACTATAAACGAAGACAAAGACATCCCCGAAACAGAGAAGGAAATTTTTACCGAAAAATTTGGTAAGAAAGTTATGGTTTGGCAGGCAATATGCGAGTGTGGTAAAACTAGTCCGTACATCACAACGGAGACGATGAACACTCAGAAATACGTTAAGGAATGTCTCCAGAAGCGATTATTGCCGATGATCAGGCAGCACGAAGGTCAAGTAGTGTTTTGGCCTGATTTGGCGTCATGACACTTTAGAATGGTACAAAAGTGAAAATGTATGTTTTGTGCCGAAAGACATGAATCCGCCGAACTGCCCGGAATCATGGCCAATCGAGACTTTTTGGACTTTAACCAAAGCAAAGCTTCGAACATTCATAAAACCAGCGGACGACATCCAAAAATTTAAAAAATATTGAGCAAAAGTGGTCAAAATGGTGGGAAGTAACACTGTGCAGAAGCTAGTGGGTCATGTTCGAGGAAAAGTTAGGAGTCTTGGCTATGATTAAATATTTTGATTAAACGAGAGTAAAATATCATATAAAAACACAAATACAATTATGATTTGCCAAACAAAATTATTAAAACTAAAGAAACATAACTTTTTTGTTATTTTGAAATTGTGCTTATACTTTCTGGAACAGTCTATATCAGCCAACTTTGACCGATAAGTCCGCCATGCAGCAGCGAGCGCTTGCCAAACGTTGTGGAAGCAGTCCCAGATCATCATCATCATTAACTCCAGTCATGCCCGGTATGTTTGTAGAATAATAAAACCAGCCACTTTACACCACACTCATAATAGTAGCCATTTACCAACAAACCAACCCACCAAATAGTTCTTTCAATAAAGCCTCCATTTTGTATCATACTTCTCATTTCTCAAAAAAATATAATCAGGTGACAGTATCCGCACATCTTGTTCGGGAAGCTCTCCAGATTACCCAGTAGTAAGCCGACCTTGAGACAGCTCGAGAGGTCTCTTGCTACTGAACATTTACCGGGATTACAGACAGTACAGTTACAACACAACAGCATTCTAAACTTTTTATACTAAAACTGGGTATGAACAACCATTCCCTGTCCTCTCGTGATGATGATGGTAGTGAACATCATATACCACCCACATTGTAGCACGGAAACTAAGTCCGACAGCAATGAGCTCTCCTCTCTATAAGACTTGATCAAGCTTTAATAACCACTGATTATCCTAATCATTCCGTTGTATGAAGGGCCAAAAATGGGTTGGGTGGATCTATAGGCAACATCATTTATACGTATCCACAGGGATATAAAGAATCCCCTTCCGCTTCCAACAACAAGATTGAACAACTGGTCATAAGAGCGAACTATCTAACATGAGGAGTCTACCTAATTAATAGGAGTCCCACAGCTGCGCTGACATCGAGTAAGACACCTTACGAATGCAGGTACGGGCACAAGCCGGACGTATCGAAGATTCGGATTTTTGGAAGTAAGGCGTACAGCGTGGTTCCGAAGGAGAAACGTGGTAAGCTGTAGGCGCGTAGCAAGGCCAGCTATTTCGTTGGTTACGGTGGAGGCGGATATCGTCTATATGATGGTAAAAAGATCTTCATTGCTCGTGATGTCGTGGTGGATGAGCAAGCGTTGCTACCGCGAAGAATCGAATGCGAGTCGACGATAGAAGGGGAGCCAGATAGGCTGGATCATTATCAGCTGTTTGGACCGATTTTGTCAAGTTCTGTAACCCGTGATAATCAAACTGCGCCTTACGCCAGCGGTGAAGCTCCTGATCAGCAGTCAGAGAATGAAGATGCAGAAGGTGAAGAGTTCGAGGAAGCAGAGGCTGGACCCTTCAGTGAGGATGGTCAACATGCTGAAGAAAGGGATGCTGTTGTCAATGTACGTCGAAGTGAACGAGCACGCAATCCACCGGCAAAGCTAAGCGATTATCTGTGTATCGCGTATGCTATGAATGCCGAGAGTTTCGTCGAGGATGTTCCTGAAACTCTCGAAGAGCTGCAGAAATTGGAAGATTGGCCCGACTGGAAGAAGGCCATCGATAAAGAGATGACGTCTCTAGCCGAAAACAATACCTGCCAGTTGGTGGACTTGCCTGCCGGGTGCAAGCCGATTGATTGTAAGTGGGTTTTCCGGATGAAGCTGGCACACGACGGATCTGTACAGAAGCGTAGAGCACGTTTGGTAGCCAAAGGGTTCACGCAGCGATATGGGTTCGATTTTTCGGAGACGTATGCACCTGTCGTTAGAATGGCAACTGTTAGATCAATGCTTGCATTCGCCAATCAACATGGCTTTGCCGTCCATCAGATGGATGTGACATCCGCTTTCCTGAACGGTATCCTGACTGAGGATATTTATATGCGTCAGCCGAAGGGATTTGAGGAGGGAGACAGAGTGTGTAAGCTCAACAAATCACTTTACGGGCTGAAGCAGGGGCCGTATTTTGGATCTCGAAACGAACGACATTTTGTACGAACGCTTGTGAGAAAAAGTTCTTTGTTTCGAGTTCCAAAATGTGGCCCCAGGCTTCTAAGACTTGGAACGATCGCTTCAACGAGTTCATTGAACAGTGTGATTTTCGACGATGCGAAGGCGATAACTGTCTGTATGTTCGGCAAAGCAAATCAGGACCGGTGTTTCTGTTGCTCTACGTGGACGACGTGTTGCTGATTGCGAAGGATGTCAACGAGATTAAAGCAGTTGCTCCGGAAGGAATTGAAGATGCAAGACCTTGGAGATGCTCGCATGTTCCTGAATATGCTGATCGAATATGACCAAGAGAAAGGTGTGTTAAAGCTGAGTCAGACACACTACATCAATGCCGTGCTGAGGCGCTTCGGCATGGAGGCATGCAAGCCGTCATCAACGCCGATGGAGGCTGGTCTCCAACGCAAGCGAGCTGAAGCAGAGCAAAAGCTAGATAAACCTTATCGAGAGCTTATCGATTGCCTTACTTATTTGGCGGTAACATCCCGTCCGGATTTGAATGCTGCGGTATCGTACTTCAGCCAGTTCCAATCCAATCCTTCGGAAGACCATTGGAAAAACGTGAAGAGAATCCTTCGGTATTTGAAAGGAACGCCGGAATATGGACTGGTGTTCACTATGAACCCAGAATATCGTCAGATCGTGGGTTTTGCCGATGCCAATTGGGCTACTGACATCAATGATCGCCATTCAGTATCCGGCTACCTGGTTGAAATGTATGGAGCTACGACGTCATGGAGTAGTAGAAAGCAGAAAACTGTGGCACTTTCTTCGACTGAAGCTGAGTGCTGTGCGTTGGCGGAATGCATCTGTGAAGTTATGTGGATCTGCAAGTTGTTCGACGAGTTGGCGATTTGGGGTCATATGCCTGCACAGATTTTCGAGGACAATCAGTCTGCAATCGCTATTGCTGAATCCGACGGTCCGTCCAAGAAGCTGAAGCACACTGAAGCCTTGGGTATTAAGCCGTGATTGTTTGAGGAGGGGTGTAAGTAATAAACTATCCACTGGGTAATACCCAATTGAGGGGTTTCACATAACCATGTATCTTAAGTATAATAAACACAACAAGTTTTGCTTTCAAACCTACCACACGCGTTTTACTCTCGTTCTCGTTCCGAGTCTTGTGTAACTATCACAGTCTACGCTCTTACATTATCTTCATTTGGTTCATCCTGACATGAAAGAAATGTTGCTAAGTGTTAAAGTGTGGTTCTGTGGTTCCGCGCTTGCACGTTTTCCTTCGTTTACAGCGATATAAGCAATTCACCAAAATCTTTCTTCGAGGCATCCTGAAAAAGTTTGTTAAATCTATTAGATTTTACAAAATAAACATTTATACATTTTAATTCGCTTTTATTTTTGCTGGCCTAATAGTTATTGCTACTGAGTTAGGAAAACAGGGAAGATTTAATTGAAAGAAAGATAAAGACAAATGTACATACAAAAACAATTAGTAATTTTTCCATCATCTATGAAGTAAAATCACTAAAACCTTATTATCATATATAATGATATTATGAGTTATGATAAGTAATGACAAAGATTTAACTGTTCAATCAGACACTAGCCAAATGGCACACTGCATTAATCAGATCAGCTCAGATTTGGATCCATTAGCAAACCGGAGATGAAAAATACATTCAGTAATGAGTTCAAAAGCCTGCAAAAGGATCAAAATGAAAATTGAACATCTAAAGGTTGTACGGAATCAAATTGCACCACTTTAGAGTGGCTGTAACTTTTTACCCGTTGGGTTTTTTACCTATTGAAATTTTGGATGGAATTAGTTCAATGTGTATTTGTTTACGCTGTGTAAGTTTCACCAGCAGATGTGCAATCGTTGCGAAGATGGAGTCGGAAGAACAGCAGTGGCGCAAAGAAATTTTGCGAACGTACTTCGAAAATCCGGATCTTTCTCATCGTGCCATCAGTAAGAAGCTAGGAATGTTACATTCTACGGTGTCTCGTGTTTTAATTTGGTACCACGAACGTTTGACCGTCGATCGGAAAGAAAAAAGTGGCAAAAATGGATCTCCGTATAGTGTTAAGGATCAGAATCGGGTAGTTCAAGCTTTCATTGAAGAAGAAACTCAAACACGTACAAAGTCCAAAAGGGGCCTAATCACGATGAACGGCAGAATACGGTAGGTAAAACACGTGCATGAAAGCTCTACACCCAGATGTTGACGACACCACATTGCCTCGTAATGGATGATGAGAGGTATGTATAAGCAGACTTCCGGCAGCTTCTGGGGCTTCAGTTTTTAACTGCTGTGGGCAGGTGTACTTAAACGAATGCCACCAAAAGCGTCTACTTCCTCTTCTGAGAACACACGATGGTCCTACGATATCCGGCCGGGGTTTGCCTCGATTAAGAGTACATATAACCTACAAGCTCATCCGATGAACTTCGTTCCGCCCAATTTTTATATATCGCATGCAATTACTTAAACATCGATTTACACAATAAATCGGTTTTCGATATTTACAAGGGCTTTTTGTTTTTGAATCGCGTGAATGTCCTTTATTGTTGTAGTCAATCTGACTGCCATTGAAAAAATTTGCCTCCGAAAAGTATGATAATCGGCAGTCATTTCATATTGTCGATAATTTGGGATCAATTGGCCATTTTAATTGGTGTATTATGTTGGAATACTGAAGTCGTTTTTTGGCAGTTCCAACTTACCGGACGGACTTGTGTTGATTTCGGTGCTGTAAGATATCATAGAGAAACTTTCCAAAACAACAACGTTTTGTGCATTTTTATTGTGATTGTGGGAAATTGGGGTTTTCTTGAAGTTTGCTCATTTGAAAGAAAAGAAATTGGAATTCATTGTGTTGTTAAATAATTTATTTGTGATTTTCTACAAAAAAATTTTCAATGTTACACAGCTTGATAAACATCATTTTTCGGTTTCTGGTCCGGTGCGAAAATGTACAGAGAAGATGGTTTCTAACTCGTGTGAAAAACGTGACATGACTATCCTTGTGACTTGTTGATTGTCATCGCAAATGCAAGTTTCACTGGAATCTGAATACGTTTGAACTCGAGGGAATTCGTGGAATTAAATATCTTGCCCCCTTGTAAGCCCCTTTAAAAATTCTTGCTACTATTACATTGTTCGATTGTTGTTCGATTGCTGCGGTACAATCAGCCGGGTTACTCAGTTTCGGCGCATAAAGATTGGGAAACATAATAATGACTGATCCAAATAATGCGGCGGCATGCCAGGCAAATCCAAAGAATTTAGAAATTGCACTGGATAATTCAAGTCTTCGTCTTCATTTTCAACACGATCGATCGATTTGTGTGAGCGCAAATCTCCTGGAATTTGATTTTGAATTGTCCAGTCCAGACAGGTAGTTTAGCATCAAAAATTGCGCGTGCACTCAACCCATAGTAGTTACGATAATTTGACCAATGCTTGGATAAACATTCGTGATAAGTTCGTCTTTCTTTGAAGTCAATTGGCAAATGGCAGGAGGAATTTATATCCAACCACTGGAAGTATCAACCGGAATTTGTCCATTTCCAATTCTAAGCAGTTCCGTAGAGAAAACTTCTGCGGTTCTATCCTGTTGCAGGAACACTCACATATTTATGACCAATCTTATGGTTTTCACGTCCCGCCAAAAATACGATAACTTGACACATGCGTTCAATTCATCCGCCGCTGTTGATTTCAGAATAACGGGAAGTGTTGGTCTAGAATCGCCTGCTAACAGTATCATTACGCCACCAAAGCGACGATTAGTATTCTACAGATCATTCAATGTTCTGGCAAGTGCTTTTAGAGATCGTGTATGAACCATTGTACACTCATCCCATAAAATCTGTTTACAACTTTTCAACACTTTTGCCATAGCAGATTGCTTTGAAATGTTGCAAACAGGTGTTTCATTGATTTGCATGTTTAACGAAAGCTTCAGTGCCCAATGTACCGTTCTTCCACCTTTCAAAGCCGTTCAGTTCCAACTTTGCAGCAATTTCGGTAGACGCAAGAGCCATTTTTGCCATTTTGAGATCGTATTGCTGCCAAGGTCAATGATGACAAAAACCTTTTTCCAGAACTGCCGGGCGCATCAATAAAAAATAGTCCACTGTTTCTATCATCGACAGCCTTCATCTATTCATTCATACGCACTCTTTTGCTGCTCATTCAATAATGGGACTTTTTGTATTTGTTTCCAAAGTTATTCTAAGTCTTCAAAGTCTTATAACTGTTAAGCTTTGTCTTAAAAAGTATATTAACCCCTTCAGGCCTTGGGGGTCAAATAGGCTTCAAAAGGATTATAGTTGTATAAAATCACAGACTGAATATTCGTGTACACTGTCTTGGAAAAGCTTATTCTACATCAATTTTTGTATCTGGAAAATATGTAGAACATATGAGTATAAGGCATAATTGACGACCTGGAATTTCTTGAATATGAAGTAGTTCAAGAAAAAAAACTAAATGCCTTATTGATAGTGTAAAGCTTTGTTTCTGAATATGGTACATATGCACACGTATTATTAAATTCTCGTTGATAAACGTTAAATAATTTCGTGGTGTTCTTGGTTATCCAAAAGGTACTTGAGTTGGGAACTACAGATCTACAACTGTAACAGTAGCTTTTAGGACTATATAAGGTTACGACATGTATTCAAAAATATGAATAAACCTTTTGAAAAGTCAACAGTCATTGAATCCTAGAGGGTTTGAGCTGTTTAGTGGAATACTTGTAACTATAATTTAGAAGAAAAATTAGTAATCTTATTTAATTCAATACCTGCTTATCTCGACAGATACGCGTATTTCGTTCATAATGCAGACTTCTTCAGTGTCTCGTACTAGTCGAGTTATTAGTACGAGACACTGAAGAAGTCTGCACATTGTAGACGAAATACGCGTATCTGTCGAAGATAAGCAAAGGTAGTTGGAATTAAATGGAGATTACTAATTTTTCTTCTAAATTATAGTCAACAGTCATTATTTGATAACTTTCTGATGTTTTAGATCTTTCAAAGTGTCCTTGAGTCCAGAACATAAGAACTACAGTAGTAACTATAGCTTTTTGGACTATACAAAGTTACGCTACGTATGCAACCTTATGCAGTGAATACTTCCGAACGTAAAATAGCATTATGAGATAAACTGGGTTGATCTAGGTTATCCAAAGTATACTTGAATTCAGAACATAAGATATACAGTTGTAATAGAGTGGAAGGTCAACAGACATTATGCGAAAATCTTGGGATATTCATCCAAAGGTCATCCAAACTGTCCTTAAGTTCAAAACATACCCGACCAGAAGCGTATAACATAAACATAACAAAACTATAACAAACCTTGTTAAGACTAACTGATTATGATATAAATTTGTTAAAGACATTTTTGTCTGCATAATTGTATAACATATTTATAACAAATTAAGATATAATGCTCTGGGAGACACAATCTTCGTAAAGAAATAAATTAATTCTAACACTAGCTGATATGATTTTGCTTCATCGTAACAAAACTGTTACAACGTTTGTTTTGTTTTTGTTATATCTGTATCATAGTTTGCTATAATTTTGTTACCTCTTGAGGATTTTTTGTTACAATTTCTGTTATTTTAACAACATCCGAGATCTGAATTCTAACAACCGCTATTATAAAAACAGCGTAACTGCATAACAAAACCTGAAATAATTTTGTTGTTTCCTTCTGGTCGGGAAGCTTCTGATAAGGTTTATGGCAATAATTTTTGACAGCCAATCTTAGAAACAATTAAAACTATTCAATGAAAAAAATATCTGTAATTTTGTTAGCCGGGGTTTATTGGCAACAAAATTGGTACGAAATTGTATAACGATGGTTAGTTCAGAATGCTCAAAATCACTGGCTAAAAATGGTCGAAAAATTGTCCAAATGTTGATTTGTCTAAGTCTAAGATCTAAGTCCCAGACAAATTTTAAATGTGAATGAAAGTGGTGTTTTTCAAATAACACTAATTTCTTCATTATAGAGAACACCGACAATTCTCTTGAAACTCTAATAACTCCCTTTAGAACTTTGCCTCTCCTAAGCTTCGCTTGAGCCTACCCGACCAGAAGGGTATAACATAAATATAACATATTGTTACAAATCTTGTTACGACGAACTGATTATGATACAAATTTGTTGAAGACATTTTCATCTATATAATTGTATAACATATTTATAACAATTAAGATACAATGCACTGATCGGCACAATTTGCCTAAAGAAATAGATTAATTCTAACGATAGCCGATATAATTTTGCTACATCGTAACGAAACTTTAACAAAGTTTGTTTTGTTTTTGTTATATCTATATCTTAGTTTGCTATTATTTTGTTACCTCTTGAGGATTTTTTGTAAGGATTTCTGTTAATTTAACTACATCCGCAATCTAAATCCTAACAACTTCTGTTATAAAAATAGCGTAACTGAATAACAAAACTTGAAATAATTTTGTTGTTTCCTTCTAGTCGGGTAAGATATACAGTTGTCACAGTATTTTTTTGGACTATATAAAGTAACTGTATGTATTGAATCATATTAAATGATTATTCTGTAAAACATTCATTATTTTATAACTTCGTGGTTCTCTAGGTAATTCAAACTGTCCTGCAGTTGAGAACTTGAAATCTACGGTAGTAACAATTGCTTTTTAGGCTTTACAAAGTAACGTCACGCATTCAAGCATATTCAGTGAATATTTTACTAACGTAAAAATACAAAAATAGATAATTTTGAGATGGTCTAGATCATCCAAACTGTCCTGACGTCAAGAACTTACGATTTACAGTTGAAACAGTAATTTTAAGGCAATACAATGTTACAATTCATATTCAAACATATTCAATTTATATTCTTAAGGTCAACAAACATTACAAGGTAATAGGACACTGCTAGGTCATTCAAACTATCCTTGAGATCAGAACGTTGGACTTACAACTAGAAATGAGAAGAAAAATTAGTATTTTCCATTTAATTCTAACTAGACTGTCAAGATAAGCAAAGTGTAGTTGGAATTAAATTGAAACACTAATTTTTCTTCTCATTTCTAGTTGCAGGTGTAGCACTAAACACTCTCTAGGATTTATCGTAGGACTTATTGATATACCAAAAGTTTTCTGGGCTATGCAAAGCTACGATACACAGTTGAACATATTTACTAAATATCTTGGAACAACAACAGACATGATGAGATAATCTTCGGATGTTCTAGGTTATCCAAACATTCCTGGAGTTTAAAACTAAAAACTTACAGCTATAACTGTGAGTTGCTGGCCTAAACAAAGTAACAAAATGTATTTGACCAAATTAAGTGAATCTTTTAGAAGGTTAACAGATATAATGAGATATATTGGGATGTTCTAGGTCACCAAAACTACCGTTGAGTTCAGAAGTTAGGATCTACATTCGTAACAGTAGATTTATAACGTAGAAAAGATGACGGTATGTATTTAAACACATTCAGTGAATCTTCTGTAAGGTCACCAGTCATTATAAGAGTATCTTCGGATGTTCAAGTTCATAAAACCGAACTCGAGTTCGAGAACTTAATATGTACAGAAGTAGCCGTGGCCGTTTGGGAATTACAAAGCTACGATAAATATTGAAACATTATTTAATGATTATTCTGAAACGTCCATGAGACGTCATAACCTGTTAGTTTCAGGTTTTTCAAAGTGCCCTTCAAAAGTTAAGGTCTACATTTGTAACAGTAGCTTTATGGGCTATACAAAGTTTATCTCATAATGCCTGTTGATCTTAATGCTTGTTGATCATTGTTGAGATAATCTCATAATGACTGTTGATCTTTCAGGACATTCATTGACTATGTTTGAATACATATCATAACATTCTATAGCGGATAAAGCTACATTTGCAATTGTATATCTTAAGTTCTAAACTTCAGCACAGGCTTGGACGATCCTAGCATCGTCTCAAAAAATATTTTTTCCATCGTTTCTATGTTATTGAGCACCAAATCAATCAGAATACACCAAGTTGCTTGTATTACAACTCTGGAAAAAATTAGCGTCTTGAAAGAGTTAATTCAAAGAAATTGCATTTTACATTCCAAATGGGTTATAATTAGT
>JASCZW010018201.1:0-15820 GCA_034211315.2 Aedes japonicus
CAATAATGGCTCGCACGTACGTTAAAAAAGACCAGCATCTGCATATTCTAAAGTGTCATTAGAGTCTGCCATTGAAGCTGTTAAAAATAATCAAATGTCGATGTCCCAGGCTGCGAGATGCTATGGAATCCCAAGATCAACCCTTCAAAAACGCGTGAATGGCCAAAGAGGCGTAAAAAGCACTACAGGTGGAAGACCAACTGCGATTCCGATAGCCGTAGAATCTAACATCGCATCTTGCATTAAAACGATGGAGAAGTGGGGCTTCGGGTTGTCCAAGGCTGAAGTTCTACAGGCTATCACACGGTACTTGACTGAAAACGAAATTCAAAACCCATTCAAGAACTCTGTACCCGGAGACGAATACTTTTACAGTTTCAAGAAACGCCATGGATTGTCCCAAAAGAAGCCTCAAGCTGTTGGAGATCGCCCGGAAGAGGAATGTGGATCCGTTTGTTATGGCTGATTATTTTCAACTGGTCCAGAAAGTCACCCACGGAGTGCCTCCAGAACGCATTTATAACGTGGATGAATCTAGCTTCTGTCTTGATCCAACTCGTGTAAAAGTTGTTGGGGAGAAGGGAAGAGCAGCACATCGCGTTACAGCAGGACCTGCGAGGGAGAATATTTCCGTGTTAATGGGTGCCAACGCAGTTGGTGGAAAAGTGCCTCCACTGATCGTGTTCAAAGCAAAAACGTGTGGACTAGCTGGATGGCATCGAAGGAAGACGAGTTTCCTGGATTAGCTTACGCAGCCACGCCTAACGGATGGATGGACACGGAGACATTCACCAATTACTTTGAACGCCAATTTCTGAAAGTGATCCCGAAGGAACGACCAGTTGTTTTAATTTATGACGGGCATTCATCGCACACCAGCCTGAAGTTGATTGAAACAGCAATGCAGGAAAAAGTTGTGATTTTGAAACTTCCGCCTCACACGATCCATTTGCTTCAACCCATGGATCTTTCAGTTTTTAAATCTCTTACATAAGTATGACGAAAAACTGATTGCTTGGCAACGTAAAAATTACGGTGTGAAGGCTTCAAAATCAGTATTTTCTTCGCTTATTTCTCGATCATGGACGCAGTTTGACAAAACTAACATTATTAGCGGATTCAAGAAAGCTGGGATTTTTCCTTTCTCAGACAAAGTGATTCCAGATGAGAAATATGAACCTGGGGCGCTTGAAAGATTCAAACGTTTTCAACATGCCTCAGCATTGGCTGTTGAACAGTCATCACTTCGCGAGAATGTTGAAGACACCAGTGTGCAAGCAGATAAAGCATCTTCGGCTGATGGATCCTTTGAGCAAATCCTGTTGGAACATGTGAAGCAGAATTCAACAGCATCGAAGGAAAAAGGCGAAAAGTATGCCCCGGAGCCGAAGTAATTACATCAGCAGAGGCTCTCCAGACTGTGAAAAAGTCCAAGCAACGTGTGTCGAAGAAGACTTAATTGTCAAATTACTATTGCGACTAACTTTGAAGAAGTACAAATGTGTCTTAAGAATTGGACTTTCTTTGCCATTATCTAGTTTCTCATGTACTAATCGATAGTATGGTTTTATACGTATCAATAAAGCTTCCTTGAGTTGTTCTAAACATTTTTTCTATTATTCGATTCTCATTCAAATATTAATCACATTTACGTGGTATCTGCACAACCCCTTTTCAAAAAAGTAACTTAATCAATACCACAAAAGCAATTTTGTGGTATTCTGGTAACTTTGAACGTGTTTCATTACATTTTATCCGCATATGAATGACATACATACAGATGATCCACTTACCCCTAACCGTTGGGGTAAGTGGACCATCCATCCATATTTTGTAAGTCGTTCGTACACCTTTTGTGAAGTCCAAATATCAATGTTTTATCATCATTTTATACATAATACTCACACATTCCCGCAACATTACACACAAACATAATAATGCATTCTTGAGAGTTACACATGATGTTGAAGTTGAACTATGTGAAATCTTGTATCCACTTCCCCGGTGTACCTTACTGTTGTTGAACTGGAGAGATGGGTAAATTTGATTCTGCACATTAGGTAAACATTACTCAATGGGTGAGTACTTCATTGACAACAAATTTTTGAGTAGAAATGGAAGTCATTTGGATACTTTTATTATTTGAAGTATATAAGATTTAAAAACCGAAAAATTATTAAGTAAATTTATGTTTTTATTCTATCATCAAGAGAAAGGCACTTTATTTTAAAAGTTGTATAACATTTACTAACTAACCGCGCGGAAAAGTTCTGTCCTTTGGTTTTTACGTGTTTTATTGCATTAGGTTAAATTTATCCGCCATAAACTTGGTATACAGTTACTCAAATTTGAGTACTATGGCATATTCTCAAATTTGGCTTCCTGCACCGAACTCCAGAGTTGGGTGAAATGAAATCAATTTTGGGTACTTTGTTTCTTCCGTGTACGTTTTCTTCTTCCGAGCCTTGCAGCTGGAACTGTTTGCCTTCCGAGATGGTGAAGCGAGAATGCACCTTAAGAGCATATTCTGTTGATATGATCGACCACCTGGTAATCATTATCCTTATTGCGTTGTAGATGGTTGTGGCCTGTTTGGGAATTCATAGTCTATTTTTTCCGATAGACGTCTAGGTCAAAATAGTGCTAATTGAACGATAGACCGACCTGCCTTGGGAAATAAATATGTTAGAAAATTCTATTGTTAACTCTTAAGATAGCATTTGGTGGCCCTGAAAAGGACCGTTTTGTTTTAATAATGATACGGCCATAGTTGTATTTTCTTCGATGGTTGAACCACATACATTCCCAAAATAATTTGATTCCTATCGAATGATTGAAATTTCAAACAGCACAAGAGATATATTCAACCAAACAAACTCTTTAATAAGCAAACTGATTTGGTCGTACTAAAAAGGACGGATATAGTTGACGGGGAGAAACATTGTTCACGGTTGAACTTGGGGTTTCTTCTTGGTATTCTTGGTTCAGCTCCTCGTCGGTGCGGGTGGCCATCTGCAGTTGACGTGGACTGATTCTTGTCCCGTTGTTGTCACGGGCGGCATTTTTTCATCAACTCATAGGCTTCAGGAGCCTTTTTTTCTCGCAGCGATGTTGACGGGAGCAACGGCCCAAACAGCCAACTGCACCAACTTCTGTGGATAACGAATGCTCACCAGTGCACCCTCCAGTGTGGTCGCACGCCTACTGCGTCGCAGCAGTACATTTCGCTCTGCACAGCACTACTCTACCGTAAGACTGAATCAAATTTTCATTCAACGAAGTCAATGTGATACTAAGTGCATCAAAGGGGACAAACTTCATTTATTGCGCCACAATAATTAGTTTTAATTAGTGCACGCTAGCCGGATGATTTTCTTAACAGAAATATTCCCAATTTGCTAGCCACTGCCAGCAACTAATCCGGTATGCACAACTAGGAACTAAAACGAACTCAACCACATAGTCTAGTCGGTCTCTGACGTGTCGCAATTCGGCTCGAATTATACCTTCTAAAATTTCGTTCGATAGTTCGACAAAAAGTTCTCATAAGGGCCAACGTCGCAAACGTAAACAATGACTTTTTCCGCAAATTTCTCGAGAATGCTAACTTAATCATAGTGAATTATGACGATGATTGTACAGAACAGGAGTTCCCCTTTATAATAGAAGTGGTAGTTTACTTGAGCGAGTTAGCATTTTCAAGAAATTCGCAAAAGAAGCCATTGTTTACGTTTGCGACATTGGCCCTTATGAAAACTCCATGTCGAGTTGTTCAACGGTCTTTGTTATATACTCCGGGACACGGCGTAATTGAACTACAAACCGACAAAAGAAAAATTCAACCAAACAAACTCTTTAGTTAATAAACTGATTTGGTCGTCCTGAAAAGGACGGATTTAATTTACGAGGGAGAAATAGTTTGCGATTCCCCTAGGGTTGTTTGTCTCGTCACGAGCGGCTTTTTCCCGCCAACTCGTAGGCTTCAGCAGCCATGTCTCTCTCAGCGAGGTTGACAGAAACATCGGCACCAACAGCCAACTGTACCAATGCTTCTATGCACTCCCGCTTCATTTTTCTCAATTTCTGAGTACAATTGTATGCTATCTTATTTTCTCTCACGGAAATGTTACTCAATTTTCATAAGAAGCTGATCTAATCAAAAATTTAGTTGATCCACTGTTTAACGAAAATTGATCCGTGAGGGAAAAAGAGATAGCATACAATTGTACTCAAAAATTGAGTAGAAAGAAGCGGAATGTGGGCAACGACTGCTCGCCAGTGCGCCATCCAAGGTGCTTGCTGCCGCTAACTGCGTGCGAACAGCCACGGCACAGCTCCACGACTGTTGTAAAACAGAGTCAAAATTATAAAGTCAAAATTCAAAATATTTTGAAGAAGAAGAAGACATTTGTTACTCGTTTCCTATGACCTTGCTAGGGAAAACACATTTTTCAACCTGTTGATTATGCAAATTTGTATGGGAGCAAAGAAGGTCATTTTCAAATGAAATATTGAACTACTTATACTAGTTGAATTTCTTTCAAATTTTTGATGCGAAAAATTTGTGAGTCTTTTGATAAAATGAAGCATGAATGAAGTCATTCTGTTTAGTTGAACGAGAGTTATAAGCGTTCAAAAACTATTCACTTTTGCGTAACGCTCTCATTTTTCAAAATTTTGAAACGGCACCCGGTATAGAAAAGAAAAACGTAGTCCTACGTTAAAAGAAATTCTGTATAACTCAAGAACTAATCAAGCAAAAGGAACCAAATTTGACTTGGGCGAGTTTCTGAAGGCAAGAATTTGTTTTTATGGTTTTTCAAGACCCTCCTCTCTGGAAAGGGGGCACCCATACAAATGAAACACAAATTTCGACCAAACATGAGAACTATCCTTACAGCTATTTAAATTTGTATGCAGGGGTTTTTGGGTCCGGGAAAGGATCTTATGATTTTTCGATAGTTCCCTCTGGAAGAGGGGGCTCCCATACAAATGAAACCCAAATTTCAGCTTAACTCGAGAATTAAAGAAACAGATGGAACCATGTTTTGTATGTGGAGGTTTTATAAGGCAAGAAATGTTTCTACGGTGGTTTGAAACCCTTCCTCTCTTTGTAAGAGGGGGGGGGGGCTCTCATACAAATGAAACACAAATTGCGGCATAATCCGAGCACTTATCAAAAAATGGAACCAAATTCGGCATGTGGGGTTTTGTCAGGGCTGAATTTTTTTAGGTGTTTCGAGACTCCTCTACTCTGGAGGGTGGGGGAGGGGGGGTGGTCTTTCGAACAAAAGGAACAGCAATTCGAACAAAACATGAGAATTATCCAAGCTACTAAAACACAAAATATGTATTTCTCGGGAAGGCAGCATGCCCTGATAGTAGTTTGAACACTTTCTTAGTCAAAAATGAGGGAGGGGGGGTGCTTGAGTTATTCTCAGTGCTTCATTATGCACAAGAGGTTAATCTTAGGTTATGCAAGTGAAAATACCGAAATTCTTCTACAGAATGAAGAACCGGTATAAACTACCGGTTCAAGTGTAAAATTGAAAACAGAAACCTTCGTTTTTTTTGTGGAAATTTCCCACATTAGCAAACGAAAATACCTACTTTAACTAAATTTATTCCAAAAAAAAAATTATAAACGCCTCCAGTTCTATTAAACTTTTATTCCATTAGTTGCATACGTAGCAAGGCTCGCACCGGGTTCAGCTAGTAGTTGATAAATTGATATCCAATGTGGCCTCCCGTAGATTTGATATTCATATGTAGCAGTTTTCAAATGCTTCCCACCAAGTTCTTGTGGTGCTGTGGATCCAAATCATTCCAGGCCTTCTCCAAAACAGCGAAATGGGTTTTTCTGAGGCTACACTGTCTTTTTTTATGCTCTGTTGGCTCAAATAAGCACAACCGGGTTTAAATTATGGCTCTAGGGTGGCCGTTCCAAAGTTTTGATATGACAGGAACGAAAAACGGTCAATGGTTTCTTTGATGTAGTTGTCTTCCAACAAAATATCCTAGGATCACTAACGCATGGAATAACATTTACCTTACATGATGGTGATGTTACTTTCCTTAAGGTTTCTGAGAGTTTTGAGAAATTTACGTTTAAATCAAATATGTCTGTTTGAAAAAATACTCAAGAACTATTCTCTCCAGATTTTCGTTCAGAATGTCATATTACTAATTAAAGAGTAAATGAACTGACGAAGTACCTACCTCTTCTCTTTTTCCAACTAGAACAAACCTGTCTTCACGCTGTATGATGGGATTCTGAACACTTACGAAACCTACATCGGTCGAGTAACTCTGTTGAATGACGACCTGGCGTACGGGAAGGCATCGCTGAACCTGACTTCGATACGGGAAAGCGACAATGGGTGGTACGAGTGCAAAGTTATCTTCCCGAACAGGGTGCCGAATAAACGGAACAATGGGACTTGGTTCCACATTTCGGTCCTGGGTAAGATTTTAGAGTTACTTGCTTGGGGAGATTTGACCTGATCAAAATAGATTTGCTCAACAGGAGGTACGTTGCTGAAGATTCCACCGGTCAATCAAACGGTTTTGGAAGGGGATCCAGCCTTCTTTCACTGCCAAGCACAGAATCCGGAAACGATGTTCGTCGAATGGTACAAGGATAACGTACCACTACTGGAGATGTACGATCTAATACATAGGTCAACCTTTGGACCGGATGGAAGTCTAACAATCAATCCTACTCAAATGAGTGATTTGGGATATTACACGTGTGAAGTTCGAATCTGATGAACGACACTCAAAATGCTAGTGCTTTTCTGAACGTTCAATGTAAGTTTTATGGAATGCTGGTCGAACGATCTATTAATTGATGATTGCGTAATTATAGATAAGGCAAAAGTGATATATGCACCGAAGGAAGTATACCTGCCGTTCGGAGACCCAGCAGTTTTGGATTGCCATTTCAGGTCGAATCCTCCGTTGACGAATCTACGTTGGGAAAAGGATGGCTTTTTATTCGATCCCTATAATGTTCAGGTAATTAAATTGCTTATTTATTATTTTATCTCTAACATAAATAATTTATCATCGTAGGGTGTTTTCTATAAGCGAAACGGAAGCATTTACTTTGAGAAAGTTGACGATTCACACGCTGGACGCTATTCCTGTACTCCGTACAACGATCTTGGCACTGATGGGCCATCTCCCATGATCCACGTAGTTGTACAGAAGCCACCGAGTTTCATTCTTAAGCCCAAGCTGCTTTACGTCACCAAGATGGGAGGAACAGTGGAAATGCACTGCGATGCGCGTGACCGAGACGGAACACATACTCCGCAGATCACTTGGGTTAAGGTAGTTGACTTAATTCCACGCCTCACTTTCCTCAGCAATACATTTTCAAATTTCAGAAAGACGGAAGTCTACTCCCGCACGGTAGATATCAATTGAATGGTGCAAATCTCACAATTGAAGATATTGAGAGTCCGACCGAGGAATCTACGCATGCCAGGCAACTAACGAAGCAGCTACCATCTCGACTGACGCAGAAATCATGATCGAAAATGTTTCTCCCAGAGCTCCGTACAATTTGACCGGCAACAGCTCTGATACGGCGATCACCTTGCGCTGGGCTCCAGGATATATTCGACAATATCTGGAATACATTATTTGGTATCGTTTGGCAGAAGCACCTGAATGGAGGACGTTCAAAGTGAACAACAAACATATCCTGGAGGCTACCATTACCAATCTCCTGCCAGCTAAAGAGTACGAGTTCATGGTGTTATGTCAGGATAGTTACGGCGATGGAATGTTCAGTAAAGCTTTCAGATACTTCACGAAGCGTAAGTAGTTTATGATCCTCTTGATGCGATACCAACATGAATACATTCTAATCTTCCAGCAAAGGAATTCGAACAACCGGATACGTTCCAGGACACACTGCTACAGTTTAACCAAATCGGATCCCCAATTAACTTGACTATCGAGAAAAGGCACAGCAACTATGAGGCCCGATGGAAGCCTCCGGAGTTAGGGCTGGATCAACTTCGCTATTACATCCTCCGCTGGTGGGTGGAACCACAGCACAAGCTGCATGGAAGTCGTACGACTCCCGAGACGACCTATATTCGTAAGTACTTCACGCAACCTTGAAACCCACTGATGCTGACAACGTTTTCGCACTTGCAGTTGAGGAGCTGGACGAGGACGAGGCTGTACACGTTCCAGGTGTTTGCCATGTCCACCACGAACTACACCAGCGGTAGCGACAGAGGTTGAAATCTACGTACACCTGCTATCAGAAGGTCAAGGTCATGACCATCGGGGGAGTGCTGTTGCTGCTCATCTGCCTGGCCGTTATAAGTATGCTGTTGTATGTTAAACGAAATCGGATCCGAAAGCTCCGAGAAGCGGAGAATGTGAAGATTTAAAAAGAAGCTGAGGCGTGGCAGACCGGCGGATGTTTTGACATCAATGCGATTCCATGTTATCATAAGATGCCCTAGAGTATTAGAGATTATCGTGCAAACTAAACCATTCGTTCATAGGTTAGACGAACAAACTGTCTGATTTTAAGTTTAAGTCGATTTAATGTAGTGATTTGCTTAATAAAGAGTTGCAATATTAGATAACAGGAGGTTGGAGGAAATTGAACAAGGAACTGATTGCTTTTGATCCAAAATC
Organism: Aedes japonicus; assembly: GCA_034211315.2. Taxonomy (NCBI): domain Eukaryota; kingdom Metazoa; phylum Arthropoda; class Insecta; order Diptera; family Culicidae; genus Aedes; species Aedes japonicus. The sequence goes on from JASCZW010018201.1 coordinate 8,668, forward strand.
CAAAGTTATCGTCGGATTAAATATTATCATTCATTTGCTCGGTGGATGTTAGTCTTAAAGGTACCAGTTTTTTGGCTGTATCACGGACAGATGTTACATTTTACGTGTGAAAGATTCACAGGGCCTGGTTAGTGTACAACTTTTTCTTGTTCTAAAGGAAGACTTCTCTCATTCTTTCGAAACGCGTTACGAATTATTTCGACTATTCGCCAACTGACTCAATGGAAAGTTGGGAATAACGTTTGCATAAAAAAATGATTTGTTTTTTTCGGATGGTGATAAGAAAAGCTAAGACAGATAATTGCTTGAAGTAAATTGACCCAATCTTACGTGCTAAAAAATACTACGCCCTTGTGAGAAATTCTCGATGGGACGCAGCTGGGGGGCGTTGAGTGGGTTCGCTGACTTATGTACCACATCGATTTTCAGCCGCTCCATCTCCTCCAAAGATCGCTTCGAGTAGTGGGTGCACGCAGCGATGTAGCCACTTTTCCCTTGGTCGTCCTCGTCGGCATCCTCTGGAGCTTCTTGTCGCTCAGGGTCGTCGGCCGTCCGGAACCGGGCTTTCCCTGATGCTCTGATTGTGTCATAATAGTGACAAAATGTTGTAGATGCCGGAACGGGCGTATCCGGCGTCTAAAAAGTGCCTCACGATGTTCGTTTTCGACACGGCAGGGTGCCGTTCTTTGAACGCGCACACTTCTGAACGGAGTTGATTCACTGTTTTTGCCATCACGGTTAGAGTTCGACTGGTAAAGCTGTCAAATTTTGTCTGCTGACTCATGGGTTACTATGATTGATGCTGAATGAGTAGTATCGTCAGTGCGGGTGAAGGTAAACCCATGAAAAATCGGCAATTTTGTCCATTTTGATAAATGCAAACGTTAGAGTCCTGTTTGTGCACGTTATTACACGGTCATGGGACGAATGAGCTAGAGGGTTAAGGTCCCTTAAACAATAAAAATACAAAAAAATAAAATTGTGCACGTTATGTTTGCGCTTTGTCGAGAATTTTCATAAACACCAAATACACTGGTACTTGCTACTCACAGGAATAAAAACAATAATAAACCGTTATGATCAGCTGTTCACACGTCATCTGGAAAGAAAGGCGGTGCATCAAAATCGTACATAGATTTTTTGGGACTCCCTGAATTCCGATTTGTACAAAACTTTAGATTCTTTAGTTTTGGCCGAAAACAGTGAGATTCGCCGGTCTGGGCTCAAATAGGTGAGGGCCTACTCTATAAGGTGATGACCATTTCCAATGCAAAATCATACGCTGAATTCAATGCCATCGTCAGAAAAATAAGTAGAGCCGTTTTAAGATACATAAAAAATGTTTTTGGGTTTAGGACAAAAATACGTTTACTAAAATGACAATAGCTTTAGATTTGATGCGCAACTTTTAAATTATTTTATAATTAAAATGAAGCTAATTTTTTTATTGTTCCTGATTGTATTCTCCCAATTCGCGGAGTAACGTTCTATGATGAAATTTGTCAGAAGCAGATAACTTCTCATTAACAGGGAAAGCTATAGGAGTGGACAGTAATTTATTGCTAGAATGGATAGAATTCAAGAGAAAGTATTGATAGTCCCGTATAGTGTAACGGCAGGTCAATTTCAAAGGAACTATCAATACATTCTCTTCAGTTCTATCCGTTATAGCAATAAATTACTGTCACTCTAGAGCCTTTCATGTAGATGGGAAGTTAAATGAATTTGCTATTACTTACTGAAACATTATGAAGTAATTAAAAAATGATTTTGGAGTTATGTTTTATTGCCTTTTTTTCTGCAAGTTTTCCATAAAAATCTCATTTCAATCAATATTTTCAATGAGATAACACGATTCAAAAATCCACACTGTAATCAAATCTTTAAGTACACAAAGAGAATGAGCCTTTAGAGGATGAAATCAGTTTAGAAAATTGTCAAGTTATGAGTATTTTTGTAAAATCGCATGGAAGTTGAAGGTATAAACGACTATCGAAAAGATGAGATATTTAAAACTCGTATTTAAGTACGTACACACATACATCCACAGATTTATGCACAAAAACATTCTCACTTACATGAATGTAAAAACACTCCTAACATTACCTTTAGTCTGTTTTCAACCTCTGCCAGCTGTCACGCAAAATATAATGGGATGTAACAACAATGATCTTTGCGCTGGTGTTTGTGAGACCACTCGGCAAGAACCTAAGGCAACCAACTCAATTTGACAGCTTCTTTCTTCAACATTGTTCAACCATGTGTACTACCCTCAGCGAAATAAACTTTCGATATTCATAAGATTACATTTTGATTATTTGCTATAAGAAATCAGTATGAATTTCATAAATTAATCTTATGTTATATAATGATGTTGAAAAAGTAAAAATATGGAGCAACCTGGATTCAAACCTTGAACGTTGAGGATAAGGGTCCAGTTGACTTGCTTACTAGTATATATCAACACTTGTGATCAAGGAATCTTTAAGGCGTACAAGAGCAACGTCGTGTGAAACAAAATCCATTCATAAGTCAACCTTATGAAATTCCAAAGCATCGTTGATAAGACGAACCTTATAAAATTCTTAAGAATATTTGGCTGAGTGTAGTAATCCTCAGGGTACAGAGATATGTGAAAATTCAATCCGATGGTTTGGCAACGATGTCCGTTTTGTTTAGTCAGCTCCCATTGTTCTTTACTGTTTAAACGTGCAAGAGATTTGTTATGAGTATTTAAAAAATTATCAACTATGAAGTGTTTTACATTTGTTTGCACTTACCTATAAGTGGGATTCATGCGAACCAAAAACAAACGGACAACTAAGACACTGGAGCAGATTTCTCTTCAAAATACTGACGTTGGACACTGCCAGAGCAGAAACATTTTCTCAACGCGAACCAGTGAAATGAATTGACTAAAGTGAAAAATGGGCCTACTGTACAAGTTCCGCTGAATTTCAATCTCAGCATCATAACAATCGCTATCGAACAAAGAGAATACTAAAATATTACATTATTTTATTCATACCACGATGTTCTGCAGAATACGAATGGTAAAGTTTTCAACTTTTTGAAAAAGTAATATATATATAAACCATTTATTTCAACCTCTACTGCAATATTTAGCAATTGAAACATTTCAGCAAACAGTAAACATGCTCGTTTCGGCCCAGATTTCCGACAATTCTTGCTGCTCGATTGGCTCAAGATGGCCGCTTCGAATATCTCTGTACTTCGAGGATTACTAATGTGTGCAACAAAACGTGAATCCAGTGTAAAACTGATCAACAAAAGTTTTGTTATGCTCTGTGGCAACTGTATTTTGTACAATACCTGTCAATTTCACTGCTTCGTTGCAAACTGCATATAGCAATCATTTTAAAATTGATCCTGGAGACTTTGACAAGCTGTGAATTCCAAAAGTATTATGTAGTTCGTGCACTACGCCCGGCTAGGTGGATGTCAGGCGCAAGGTAAATTGATTTCTTGAGTAACTTTCATATAAACGATATATAGCATCGTAGTACTTATTACTTCTCTGATTGACATTATCTCACATCATCTAATTTGAATCAGTGTTAATGTCTTTACTTACTAGCTCAATTATTTGTTATCTTTAAGCCGCCATTTGTCCTTTTAAATACCCACTAAATGGCGTCTGACCGTTCCTGTCATGCAACTGGATTGTTGTTTCGGGTTGCTTGACAAAAAAGTTAAGCAACAAGGACGTCTACAAAACAGTTGAGTACCCACAAGTTGGCTTCATGATCAAACCCGTTACACATTCAAGTTCAGTCCGTATCTGTTTGTCCAAAGCGGAAACGGACGCCTTCTGTTGAATACAGCCGTTAGCAAAAGCAGGAAGAATTCAAGGAGAATTCGAGGTGGAATTGAGAAACCCAAAATTGTCTACACAATCCGAATTTAAGGATTTGGTGCGAGACCTCGACTTATCGAAGGAAATCCGAATTCATCACGCTTGAAAGAACACGACATGTCATGAGCATGGCTGGTCTGAAATTTCTTGTCACAAGAAATTTGACAAATATTATGTCTGCAAAGTCGAACCATGTTGCTGCAACGACTGCGAACGGTCCGTTTTGAAGAGTTTGGTGAGCCATATGATCCGGCTTAATGGCGTTTATTCATCGAAGCAAGTTGAATTTGAAAGCCGTTCTACTGGATCAAGGAAATGAAAACCTTCTATTTCATTACCTCATGCCGTTAATATGAAGGAGACGTATGATTCAATGGCTTTATTGCTCAATTTGATAAATTACAATCAACACAATAAGAAAATATGTTTCGATCTTAAAATTATTGCCATGTTGACTGGATTGCAATAGGGATACACAAAATATATGTTTTTTGTTCAAATGGGACAGTCGAGCTCGTGAGGAACACTACCATTGAGTGAGTAACCATTGGAAATATCGGGTAACCAACTCAAGTGGAACCTTGGTCATATGCTGACAGGAAAGAGGGCTGCCCTCTTCAACGGGTGCAGTCTATCTGAGCGCCTGTTCTCCATATTAGGGGTGGCTCAAAACAGCATCTGTTCTCCCTGTTAGGAGCGGCTGATCATTGTCCTTCTGCCAGCGTGGGACTCTAAACAGTGCTGTGCACGATGGTCCTCCGGAAAGACAGGGGATTGGGGAAAGCCCAACAAGCCACCCTTAAAAAATGTAATGTTGCAAATAATACAGAAGTTAATATGGACCGGAACAATCGGCAAAGACCTAGGCGACGAAATAGGGACTACGATTGGAAACTCGGAACATGAAACAGCAAATCGCTCTGCTTCCCTGGCTTCGATAGGATAATCTACGACGAACTTGAACCACGTAACTTCTCGAAGACGGAACTCGGAGGAGGCGAATGAACCACGAATTGCATCAGTTGCTGGGAGAACTTCTCATCGTACACTCTTAAAATGATGAATATTAGGAGTGATGTAATCCCTGTTGCATGGAAATGCATTGAGACTCAAAGATTAATATGACTCAGTAAAGTGTTCTATTGGATGATTGTCAAACCCTAAATTAAAATCCAAAATAATAAAAACTGGCAAATTCAAAATTACGTTCCAGATACCAAATTTACAAAAGATTCTAGAATATATTTGGTAACCACAAATCTAAGTCCGTGAAGAATTAAAAAAAAATAGCCACTTGTTTGAATACTGCGATTTGAAACCCTTGTCTTTGGTGTTCTAACATTTATTTTTAACGCAGTCAGTACCATGCACTACCGCCACCCGTTAGAAGTTGAAATTCGTTGTCTCATGATAATCGATTACAAAAACGATATTTCATACTTGCTTACTAAGCTCAATAAATCGAATTTTATTACTCAAAAAAGAAAGGTGCATTCTTGAAGAAGTAAAATTTGAGGTATACGACATGTTTTTAAATTCAACTTAGTTCATTTGCTAATAATACGCATTAATCTGAACATGGTGACAACTTCTAATAATCCTTGAAATATATTGTGACGGCCGAGTTTTGATTTATTTTATTTGAAATACTCACAAGCATTTGCAGAAGTATAAATTAAATGAACCCTACAGGATAAGATTGAGCTTATTTTTACCATTACAATCCATCGCCTTGAAGAACTTTTTTTTTTCAATCTAAATTTTATTACTGCACCTTGTTCTTATTACGGTAGCTAGAACTAGATACTTGTGATTAAAACAGGCATCAAGAAGCATTTGTATTTGCAATAATTGTAGCAACACTTAGCAAATTTCATTTTGTGTTCCAAAACTGAATTTTACGTCATGTCGCGTAAGTTATCATTTCGAGTTTTTATGGTCTTGTAAATTTAAGAATAGGCGCAATTTTCTGTTAAACGGGCCGCTACCTTCTATGTGCATCTAATCAGACTTGAGTTTACATGGATTTTTTCTAAGGGTGTGCCAACATCGGTCGACTACGATGTGGCTGGGCATGTCGTAAGAATGTCGGACGACAGCCCTGTTGAAATGGTTCAGAGGCGTGCAACAAGCAAGTGCGGATCGATCAAGTAGAAGGCGATCGCTGCGGAGTCTCCACAGACGGCGAGGTACAGCCATGGACCCATTACAATGGAAACAACTTCTGTGTACAGCAGAGGCCACACCGTCCTTGGTCTGATTGGTAAGGTAAAGTGTTGTCACAAACATTTTGGGAAATTTAAGAAGTTCAGATTAAAAGGAAATCGTCGATGAATTGCTCAAATTTTTTTGAGATAATAATTTGTTTGTTACAACTTTACACATTCTTTTATTTCACTGAACCCAGGTTTGAATATGTCTTTGGATTCGAGAAACAAGTTTGGAATATCGAAGACTAAGTCATTCGATTCTCAATCCCCGAATTTTTTTTTGTATCAATTCGGTTTTCAATCCTGATGTGCCTCAATCGATTGGTAGAGGAAAGAATTTCACATGAAAATTTTACATGCGATGTTTGGATGTTTACAACGACACCTAATAGTCGAACTCTAAAGCTGTTGTATTTCAACAACATTTTTAAGTTTTTTACAAAAATACTCATAACTATGACAATTTTCAATCGATTTCATCCATTCATGGCTCATATTTTGGTATTTAATGGTTTATAGATCCGCTTATGGAATGCATTTCTGAATCGTGTTGTCTCATTGAAGTTGTTCATTAAAACGAGATTTTAATGAAAATTTTGCTTAAAAAAATGCAATAAACGTTTCCATAACTCAAAAATATTTTTTAATCAGGAAATAATGTTTCAGTAAACGATAGCAAATTCATTGAACTTAATTTTCGTTGAAAAATTACTTAAAATTGGTTTAACTGGATTTAACGATATTGACATTTTAGTAAATGTACTTTTGTCCAAAATTCACCTAAACCAATTTTTTGTATGTCTCATAAGCGGCTATACTTTTTTTTCTGACCATGGCAATGCATCCAGTGCAGGATTTTTTATTTGAAACGTTGGCCAACCATTAAAGTTCACTCTTTTGTTATTGCAGTTTGTAAACTAATGTAGTTTTTGACGTTAAATAACAATTATAGCAGGGAAGTTTGTAGAATCATTATTGTCGGAAGTCAAGCTTACTTAAGATTTCACAAGAAGTTTGGTGAATGTAATCCTCGTACTATGGACACCATGTAAAAGAAGCTTATTCG
>JASCZW010018202.1:0-15818 GCA_034211315.2 Aedes japonicus
TGCTATGCTTAGGCCGCCATGGACTTTGCCGACGAAGAACCAAAGAAGGAAACATTCTGCGCCCGCTTTGCTACCGCCGAAATCGCCAAGGACTTCTACAATAAGTTCAACGAGGCCAAGAACGAGATCATTCGTCTGAAGAAGCAAAAGAAACGCCAGCCCCTCAAGCTCAACACCAAGTTTTGCATTCAGTACTCCTAAGGTTGATGTCGCTCCAACTCCGTGAACAAACCTCTGTTCGGCTCTTTGACATCCAATAAGTCCTATTTTCGGATCAGGAACCAGCACCACCACGGTGACCACCACATCAATTAGTACTACCAATACTGCCTTCCAAGGCTTCACATTTGCCAACAATTTTGCGCCGGCTCCAGCCGCCAACGAAGAAAAACCTAAAGAACCTACTAAGCCAAGTCCATTTGCCACGTTTTTTGCTACTTCCACAACCACTGAGCAAACCGGTCAGAAATCCTTTACTGATATATTTAGCAGTTTGAATAAACTGTCAACGGCAACCGTTCCGACATCCAACGCTGTTACGATTCCTTCAACAACGCAGGAAAACGTATCGAATACGTCTGCTAGTGAAGACGTGGTGGAAGAATTCGTTCCGACGGCCGATTTCAAACCCGTCATTTCACTGCCGGAACTGGTGGAAGTAAAAACCGGCGAGGAAGGCTTCGATTGCGTGTTTCAGCATCGGGCAAAAATATTCCGCATGGATAAGGTGGCGAAGGAATGGAAGGAACGTGGCATCGGTGACATCCGTGTGCTGGTCAAAAGACGACAACAACATCGCACGGTTGTTAATGCGCCGGGAACAAGTGCTGAAGCTGTGCTGCAATCAACTGATCACTAAAGACATGCAATTCACTCCGAATGACAAGAACAACGCGCTGACTTGGATTGGGCACGATTACTCCGAGGAGAACTACTTGTGGAAACGTTTGCCATCCGTTTCAAAACGGCCGATATTCGTAACGCTTTTCACAATGTCGTAAAAAGGTTCAGGCTGCCATGGGAGACATACAAGTAACCGAGGCTAAGGCCGATAAACAAGTGAGCAAAAAACAAGAGCAGAAAGGTTTTGGCGAACAGTTTAAACCTAAAGCTGGCTCGTGGACCTGTGAATCTTGTTATGTTACGAATAAAACGGAAGATTTGTATTGTTTGGCATGCAATAGTCCCAAGGATTCCACAGTTCCAAAGAAGGAAACCAACTTGCTGGATAATTTGTCGAAAACTACGGCAAGCAAGTTCACGTTCGGTGTGCAACCGGCAGCTGATGTCCCCAAGTTCAGTTTTTCAGTGCCCACGGCCACATCTGCACCTACCAAGCAAGCCGACGCAACCGAGAAAAACCAAGCCTCCTCCGGCTTTGGCGACCAGTTCAAACCAAAAGCTGGTTCTTGGTCTTGCTCTGGATGCTACATCAACAATCAAGCAAGTGATCTGTACTGTCTGGCATGTGACACCCCCGAGACTCAACCGTGCCTAAGAAGGAGAATAAGGGAGTTCTGGCAGGTGACACTCCAAAGTTCAATTTCACTTTAGGAGGTGGCTTCACTTTGGGAACTCCTGCTGCAGTAACTACAAGCACCACCAGCATTACCACAACCACGGGAGGATTCAGTTTCGGTTCGACACCAGGATCTGGACTTCTTTCGGGACGCCACCTGCCAAACCCATCACAACCACAACATCTGCTGCTGTATCAACAGATACGGGCGCTACAGTTACCACTACAACCACAACTAGCACCTTCAAGTTTGAACTTCCGAAACCTACCATGTCATTTGGACCATCACCTGTGAAAGCCACGGAAGAGAAATCTACAGCTGTTGCCAGGGTTGCAGCTCCGGAAAAATCTACATTCGAGTTTGTGTTCAAACCCAAGTCACCAGGAAAACCTAAGAGCCCTGGTCGTACATTGAGCACAGGGTCCGCCAACGATGATACTGAAGGCGACGCGGAGGGCGAAGAATGCGTTGAGGAAGAGAACAACACTTACTTCACACCGGTGATTCCGCTTCCGGAAAAGGTAGGATTGCATAGCTTCCATTAGGTGTCAATTCTTTCTAATGTTCTAATAATTTTTCAACAGGTCGATGTCAAAACCGGTGAGGAAAACGAGGAGGTTCTGTATTCTCATAGGGCAAAACTTTACCGCTTCGTAGACAAAGAATGGAAGGAACGCGGTATTGGTGATGTTAAAATTTTGAGGCACAAAATCAGTGGCAAACTGAGGTAAGTAACTTAATAGCCTGTACTGTTGTGCTGTGTAATGTTTAATATCTTTCACGACAGAGTTGTTATGCGTCGCGATCAAGTCCTCAAGATCTGCCTGAATCACGTGCTGGATGACGAAGTCCTGTACAAGAAAAAGGATGACAAATCATGGCAATTCGTTGCGAATGATTTCTCCGAAGGTGCTTTCGAACTGATGAACTTTTCACTACGCTTCAAGAATGCCGAAATTGCGACCGATTTTAGAAAAGCGATTGATCTAGCGCTCTCGGGTGAAGCAAGCGAAATATCCACACCGCTCCCGAAGACAGATAGTAAACTGAACGTGACCCCTGGATTCTACTATTTCAACTCCAAATAGCAACCTCAACTATTCCCAACTAAGCGATATTTCGCTTGATGATAAAGAACTTATCGACAAGCTCAAGCTACCGCCGAACTTTTTCGACAGCCCCAAGCAACCTTGCGCCGGTTGCCGTGGTTGCGATCCGGATAGCTTCGTTTTTCCGAGTTACGATCCCACGGCAAACAAAGTTCTTCAGGACGATAAACCCCTGCCTTTGGATGTGAACGAGGTCAAACTGCTACCAATTGCTAGAAAATTAACCCGATCACCTAAGAAAGTGAGTTTTTCCGAGACGACCGAAGACCCGAAAATGAGGAATTTGTTCGGTTCACTGTCAATGGCGACGTCGGGGTGACGACGAAGATAACGGAGAGCAAATCCCTTTCTCGATCAGTAGTTTTGTGGCTGCCGAAAAGCAGTCGTCAGCTGCCACGGCTTTCAGTGGGGCAACCGCAGACCAAAGCACCCAGAAGTCCATTTTCGGAGGTAAGTCCGTGACGCAAAGAATAGCATAAAAGTCGTCATCAATCGTACGTACAAATATATTAACAAATCTAAGTTAGGTTAAAAACCGTAGATTTTAGCATAGCCCAAGTAAGGTTGCATAATGATGTTGATGATTTCCACACAATTCAATTAATAGTACCGTGGTGTACCCTTACTCCGTTCGCCTAAGGCTTGTAGGTAGGAACGGCTTCAGCTCCGGGACTTATTCCAGTATCGGTTAAACGTTAACCTTAACGCTCATTTTTGCAGTATGGTGCTCCATGTAGTGAAGCATCATACTGCAAAAAATGAGCGTTGTAGGTTAACGTTTACCCCGTGCTTGGAATAGGGTCCCGGGGAACTGAAGCCGTTCCCTACCCTATAATGTTTTGAAGCTGTAAAAACAATGTGCAATCAGTTGATGACCTTTATAATGCAATATGCTTTAAATTTATTCTTCTATTCATTGAAAATAAGGATCACAAATTCAAAATCATTGAAAATGAGGATCAAAATTTTTATATTTTCCAAAACAGTTGAAAACAATTTGCAAAATTTGTCCCTAATTCTAATCGCTAAAAATAGCATTGTTCCTAAATTCGTTCATTTGTGTTCCAAATTCAAATCACCCTTAATTATTCGGATATGAAATTGTTTTTTTTTATAAAATAACGTTTTATGTAGCAAAGCAGACAATGTTTTAATTTGCTCTATTTTCTTAGAAGTGAATTTTAATGAAGAAATAGTTATAGCACTAAACCAAATTAACAAGTTTTCGGCAATTTATTTTCTTTCTTTTTTTTTGTTTGTTTGATTAGAACCTTCAACTGTTATTCTCCCCAGTGCGGAAGTAACGATCTTTGATGAAGTTAGCAGAAGCAGATAATTCTCATCTCCATGCGAAGCGCTAGGAGCGGACAGTAATTTTATTGCTAGAACAAATAGACATGAAGAGAAAGTGTATTGATAGTTCCGTATAGGGCAACGGCAGGCTTTGAAAGATTGAAAGATACAAGATTGAAAACGAGAGGAGGGCATTTGAACGGTAGTATCCGATCAGGCACATAACCCTTTGTCATACTACCCCATGCAGGATAGGCCCTTGACTGACAAAAGGTTATGCAACCGATCGGGCCCTTATACTACCTAAAAATAAATGCTTTTCGAAGCAACGATTTGATGGACCAGCAGTTGGTTTTCCGAATGAAGCATCAAAATCATCATGATTGTTTTCCTCTGAGTCTTCCGGTGCTTGGGAAGTCGGATGAGATGTTTCTAAAAGTATTCAAAATATTTTAATTATATAACTTAAAACCATTATGATTCATGCTCATCTTCATCAAATCCGTGACTCGACTGAATTGGTTTTTGGTAAGAGATGTTTCATCCAAAGCTCCTTTTGCTTTTGTCCACACTTGATAAAGATTCGTATCTAAAACAGCTCCAACGGAACGACAGCTTTCGAATATTCTTAGTTGACCCCTAGTTGACTTAGTTGACTCCTGACCTGATATGTGGCTCTGAAACAGCAGTTAGATGCTTTGGCCGTGCTGATTTCTGCACAAAATGCGCTGAGCATGCCACCATCCTCTTTGTGACCACCAGGAATCCAGTTTTTGCTCTGACCAGCAACCAATCAACAATACGCTTTTCTTCTGATTCGTTGAGAACTGTTGGTTTTCCAGGATTGTGTCGGGAATACTTTTCAATCATTTTCTCGCTTTTCGGATTGAACATCGAGCTTTCACCATTTTAACAGCATCAATGAGTCTTCCACGTTCATAGAGCATATTTTTCCGATCGGGTTTCTGCCGAGCCATTGCGATACAGCTGTCGAAATCTGATGATTGGAAAAAGGAATTCGTAAAAATGTGTGCATTCTTATTCCGGTCATGTTTATTTTCATCACAACCGATACAATTTGACATTGACTAAAGAAAAATACACGAAAATCATAATTTTATACCTACCTTTATTTTGTGCTGTGCTTTTCCACCGAATCTTGCTATTTTTATCAAGAAAATTGATTTAAAATGTGATCGAGGTTGTTACTTATTTCTCTAAGCTAGCAACAAAATGGCGTCCGACCTGACGATTAACATTATTTATTTATATTCAAACAGTAAATCATAGCATACCGAGTTGCTATTCAAGTTTTTGAAAGCATATAATCTCAAATCAAAAGGATGTCATATTGATTAGAATTGTCCTGTCAAGTAGCGGAATTAGGGGCTGATTGGAATAAGGGAACATCACGGTTGAATGTTATTATCGCTTACCTGGGAGGGAGAAACAGATACGAAAATTATGGTTGTCAATGCAGACCTAATTCAGCTGTCATGAAATGTCACCGCAGACCTAACTAAAAAAAATTCAAAAGTGGGGAGTATTGAGATCGATAATTTGCTTGAAAATTGATATGAACCTAAAATTATATTGAAAGTGGTGTACAATATTAATTAAACTGATCGTTTTTTTTTAAGAAATGTGAAAACTTAAGACAAACAAGTGGATTACGGTGTTTTCCTATTTATAGACAGGGGAAGCGATGCCAGATTTGTGATACTGTGAGCATAAGTTAGATGAAAATTACGTACGGTGAGATGTTTTGAATATTTAAACACCTGATAAAAAAAAATAGATTCTGATTTGGTATTTCAGATATTAATAAATAATACATAAGACGACGACAATTTTGATTTTCTTTTGGGAATGAGAAACAAAACAATGATTGTCGAACCAGGTCCTAGGTCTAGGAGGGAGAAACAGACTCAAAAAATGTAATTGTCAAGTGGAGCCTGATTCGAGCTGTCACAAACTGTCAAGTGAAGCCAAGAGAATAAAATATCAGTCAATGAAAAGTATTGATATTGTATATAAAATATTTTCTAGCTTGAAAATAATTTGAACTAAAATTTTTTCGTGTTTTTATTGTTGAAAAGAAAGTAAATTTGTAACTCTGTTGAGTGTAAGGCAAATTTTTTCATAAATTAGACCAATTTCTCATAATGCGTAGAGATATATATGCTTGTACCAAAGTCATAACTAAACGAGAAGAAAAACTGCAAATGTTGCTAAGGGTCTTGTTAAATTTACCGATTACGTGATAACTTGTTAAAATAAAATTGAACATTTTGATCATGAAATAAATTTTAAACTAAATTTTTTAATTAAACGATAAGAGTTATATTATGCAAACTATACGCTAAGAAAACTTTCGTCAAAGCAAATATATTTAGGTCAATTCAAACGTAAACTTTTGTTTGTTCTGACCACAAATGTATGCTAAATTTGTTTCAAAAGTATTCTTTGTTAAAATTAGCGTTACGTCAATGTTAAATGCGTTAAAATTATTCGTATGAAAAATAAAAATGAATATTATTGGATTTGACAAGAACACCTGAAAACTAAAATGTTTATATCAATCATGCTCTACGTTTTTTGTTAAAACAATGTTTATACTGTCATGATTGTTATTATTAAGATTAATGATTTCTATTATTATAATCAATTCAATTTTTCTGTTATGGTATTGATGAATTTGATTGTTATGATCAAGATTTATTGACAATTGCGATTATCATGACCATTCTGATCGTGATCATTTTTTCGGAATATGATTTAAGTTTTGACCATTATTATTCAGATAATATTGGATTATATTTTTTCATTTAAATATTTTGGATGTTCAGAATATTGGGATAATTACAATGTTGTGATAATTTTTATTGTTTTGTTGATTTTAATGATAATTTTGATGATCTTATGATTTTAATAATAATGATTGTAAAAATTCTTTCAGTGATTTCCAAGATAACCATCAACATAATATTTTTTTATGATGAATATTAATGTTGTAGTTATGTGATGAATATTTTGATTTATTTTTTGTTGTTATGATTATAATGAATATCATTGGGTGATAATTTTTAATATGCGTATTATTTTATATTATTAATTATTCCTTTGTTGTCATATGCAATTTTCGGTTGTTATAATATTTATATGAATTGTAATAATGACAATAAATATTTTTATTACAATGTTTGTAGGAATATGATGTTCAAAACTACTTTGATAGTACTGATTATTAAATTTTCTACTATTATGATCACTATTATAATATATATTAGAATTATTCTTATAAATATTTCAGCTTTAGTAATGATTATAATTATAATTAAGGAGTGTATCGAAAAGTAGTTATAAACTTCCAAATAATAAAATAGGCATGAAAACATGGTTAAAATTAACATACTATTTCAGTTTATTATAGCTTAACATGTTTACAAAAGATCCAAACGGAAAAACTAGTCATCATGTTCATTTCTGTAGAATGCCCGTACCTTTGATTTTACACCTGCCATCAAATTCTGCACAGTGACCTTTGTGCACTTCCTGGATGCCGCTGCCCAATTTTTCTTAAAATCGGTCATGTTTTGGGACACTGTACCATCCTTCTTAAATATACGCTTGACTATTGCCCAATAGCGTTCGATCGGTCGCAACTGGGGACAGTTTGGTGGGTTGATGTCTTTTTCTACGAACTTGATGTTATTCTCCGTCAGCCACTGTAGAGTGGATTTGGCGTAATGTGCCGATGCCAAATCTGGCCAGAAGAGAGGAGGGGACTGGTGCTTTCTATACAATGGTAGCAACCTGTTCTTCAAACATTCCTTTTGATAAATCTCAGCATTTATAGTTCCTTTTGTATAGAAAATTGAAGAACGCAAGCCACATGTGCAAATAGCTTGCCAAATGAGCACCTTCTGACCGAATTTCTCCATCGCAACAGTCGTATCTGCGGTTGGCACACGTTCCCCAACAGATTTAGTATAAAACTGCGGCCCCGGTAGCGTTCTTGAATCTTCTTTAACGTATGTTTCGTCATCCATCAAAATGCACTGGTCGACATTGTCCAAAATGCAGCTGTACAGCTTTCGAGCCCTGGTTTTGCACGAGACTTTTGTTCCGGAGTTTGTTTGGGCACTTTCTGCTTTTTGTACGTCTTCAAGTCATTCCTGCGCTTGATTCGTTGAATCATTCCGATGCTGGTCCTGAACTTCTTGGCTAGATCGCGAGTAGAGGCAGATTTGTTCCGTTGAATATAATCCACAACTTTTTGGTCCAAATCGGGGTTGCTGGAGCCGGGTTTCCGGCCACTTCTTGGTAAATCCTTGAGGGAGCACTCCTTACCAAAGTTTTCGATGATGCGTTTTACACTTGCCGGGTGAACATTTACTCTTTTCGCAATCTGGTTGTAAGTAACACCCTTTTCGGTGCACCAAGTGTGCAGAATTTTCTTTTTAGTCTCAAATTCAATTCGCGACATTTTGAATACAACTTTATCAACGGAAATGAATGAACCGAATAATCATTTTTGACATGTAAACAAAGCAAATGGCGCTTACACGCTAAAAATATATACAGTAATTTATGCGTAATAACGCATCGAATGTTTATAACTACTTTTCGATACACTCCTTATTTATTGAAAATTTTATGTTGGCTTGGACTATACTTAGAAGTAATGATAGTAAGTATTAAGATTATTATTATGGTTTCTCATATGATTGGTTTTGTTTTCTAAACATTTGTTTTTCATTATTATTATTGAGATTTTTATATCTATTTTTCTGTTCACTGTTTTTATCACTATTTTGATTACTTTTATTTATATAATAAGTATAGTAATAATTATTACTGTCATTATAAGAAAACCAATAATAAATAATCATAGAATAATAGTAATAAAAATAACAATTGCTTTTTTACCAAAATTTTTAAGAATTCGTATAGTGACACTTATTTTATTGTTTTTTGTTTTGCACTTATTTTTATTGTTTTTATTTTTGTAAGCTTGATTATATTTTATTCATTGTTATTTGTGTTATAATAACAATCATCATATTGATAGTAAATATATAATGATTCTAATTAGCTTCGTTGTGATGATCTCTATTAGAATAAGCATTATAATCATTATTAATATTATTATTTTGTGTCATACTTGTTTTTGATATTATTATTATTATTCTAATTATTATTGTTATTTTTAAAATAAATTTTTAATTATTTATTCTATTAGAAAGTTTTATGTGAGAATTATTCTGTTTATTAAGATCTGAAGCTGAACAGCTTCAATGAATCTCCTTGTCCTCTAAATACAGTGTTGCTCTGAATTCTGAAATCCAATTGAGTTCCTTCCTCACTCACTGGTTCCGATTGTTCAAGCTGTTCATCAAAAGAAGCTGATTTGTACCCACCGGCTTCTTGATGCGCATCAAAATCTTCTTCATCTACTTCGTCTTCAGATGGCATTCATTCGGGCCCCTCTGCAACAATGTTCACGTAGTTGTGATCTTGAAGCGCCAGTGAAGAGTAGAGAGGCGAGATTTATATAAATCCAACATTCTTTCTTTGTGACTGTGTGTGTGCGAGTGATTTTTTTTAAATTGAAAACGTTCAGTTAAAAAATTGTAATTTGAAGATCTAGATATACAAAAACCATTGTTCCTTATGCTTTTTTCAAAATATCCACCGCAATTTCCGAATCCATAAAATTTTAATTCCTATTAACCTCGAGACGGCCGCGAGTAATCGGTTCTACCCCCTTAACCTTAGTTCTAAGATAACTGATGTATATATAGATGAAAACTTGGCTATGTAAAATTGATTCTATTGAGCCTGTACAAATAAATGAATACATAACATTCTATCGCTTTATGGCGGCTAGCCCTCGGAAGGCAACAAGGATGCATCAATTAATGGAAAGTCATTTTTTATTTGCATGATTATCGTAGCGGAAACAAGCCTTTTCTAAGTGAACCTACAGAATGTTAATTAAAGCAGATAATAGCAATGCTATTATGATCAAATACCTGTAAAAAACTAATATTTACGCTACAGACTCGCGAATTGAATTTAATTTCGGTTGTCTTAGAGCCCAGCAGACAGAATTCTATCCATTTTGATTTTGTAATATCATCAATGGAAAAACGCAAAAAAAGGAATCCCGGATAGTTCTTGCCTGGGAGGGAGAAACAAATACTACACACACAATGTATTGAATGAGTATCGATATTGGACATGAAAATTTTCAACACACTAACATTATCAAGAAAATTGTTGTGTAAATTAGTAGTTTTTGTTTGGCGTGTCTATGATGTTTATGGGTTACCGTCGCATGACTTCATGCTGTCGGGAAATATTCGTTCACAAATCAGTTAGCTTTCGCTCGTTACGCTATTTGCAGCTGTCGTAGGCGTTTCAAAGTTGTTTAACATGAAGCGTAAAGTTAAATACTATGTTGTTTAAGAAGGAAATAATTTCTCATCACCATGAGGCTCACCAGGAGTGGACACCAATTTTGCTAGCCTCCTGGTGCCTCAGGGTGATGAGCAATTATTTCTTCTTAAACAACATCATCATAGATCGTTACTCCGCGTATGAGGAGAATACCAAAATTAGAATCATAATGTTAAATACTGTGGCCGAAACAGCAAGAACTATCCGGGATTCCTTTTTTGCGTTTTTCCAACGATGATATTACAATATCAAAATGGATAGAATTCTGTCTGCTGGGCTCTAAGACAACCGAAATTAAATATAATTCGCGAGTCTGTAGCGTAAATATTAGTTTTTTCACAGGTATTTGATTATAATAGCATTGCTATTATCTGCTTTAATTAACGTTCTGTAGGTTCACTTTGAAAAGGCTTGTTTCCGCTACGATAATCATGCAAATAAAAAATGCCTTTCCATTAATTGATGCATCCTTGTTGCCTTCCGAGGGCTAGCCGCCATAAAGCGATAGAATGTTATGTATTCATTTATTTGTACAGGCTCAATAGAATCAATTTTACATAGCCAAGTTTTCATCTATATATACATCAGTTATCTTAGAACTAAGGTTAAGGGGGTAGAACCGATTACTCACGGCCGTCTCCAGCTTAATAGGAATTAAAATTTTATGGATTGGGAAATTGCGGTGGAAATTTTGAAAAAGCATAAGGAACAATGGTTTTCGTATATGTGGATCTTCAAATTACAATTTTTTAATTGAACGTTTTCAATTTAAAAAAATCACTCACTCACACACACAGTCACAAACGAAAGAATGTTGGATTTATATAAATCTCGCCTCTACTCTACTCTTCACTGGCGCTTCAAGATCACAACTACGTGAACATTGTTGCAGTGGGGCCCGAATGAATGCCATCTGAAGACGAAGTAGATGAAGAAGATTTTGATGCGCATCAAGAAACCGGTCGGGTACAAATCAGCATCTTTTGATGAACCGCTTGAAGCAAAATCGGAACAAATGAGTGAGGCAGGAACTCAATTGGATTTCAGAATTCAGAGCAACACTGTATTTAGAGGACAGGGAGATTCATTGAAGCTGTTCAGCTTCAGATCTTAATAAACAGAATAATTCTCACATAAAACTTTCTAATAGAATAAATAATTAAAAATTTATTTTAAAAATAACAATAATAATTAGAATAATAATAATAATATCAAAAACAAGTATGATCACAAAATAATAATATTAATAATGATTATAATGCTTATTCTAATAGAGATCATCACAACGAAGCTAATTAGAATCATTATATATTTACTATCAATATGATGATTGTTATTATAACACAAATAACAATGAATAAAATATAATCAAGCTTACAAAAATAAAAACAATAAAAATAAGTGCAAAACAAAAAACAATAAAATAAGTGTCACTATACGAATTCTTAAAAATTTTGGTAAAAAAGCAATTGTTATTTTTATTACTATTATTCTATGATTATTTATTATTGGTTTTCTTATAATGACAGTAATAATTATTACTATACTTATTATATTAATAAAAGTAATCAAAATAGTGATAAAAACAGTGAACAGAAAAATAGATATAAAAATCTCAATAATAATAATGAAAAACAAATGTTTAGAAAACAAAACCAATCATATGAGAAACCATAATAATAATCTTAATACTTACTATCATTACTTCTAAGTATAGTCCAAGCCAACATAAAATTTTTCAATAAATAAGGAGTGTATCGAAAAGTAGTTATAAACATTCGATGCGTTATTACGCATAAATTACTGTATATATTTTTAGCGTGTAAGCGCCATTTGCTTTGTTTACATGTCAAAAATGATTATTCGGTTCATTCATTTCCGTTGATAAAGTTGTATTCAAAATGTCGCGAATTGAATTTGAGACTAAAAGAAAATTCTGCACACTTGGTGCACCGAAAAGGGTGTTACTTACAACCAGATTGCGAAAAGAGTAAATGTTCACCCGGCAAGTGTAAAACGCATCATCGAAAAGTTTGGTAAGGAGTGCTCCTCAAGGATTTACTCAAGAAGTGGCCGGAAACCCGGCTCCAGCAACCCCGATTTGGACCAAAAGTTGTGGATTATATTCAACGGAACAAATCTGCCTCTACTCGCGATCTAGCCAAGAAGTTCAGGACCAGCATCGGAATGATTCAACGAATCAAGCGCAGGAATGACTTGAAGACGTACAAAAAGCAGAAAGTGCCCAAACAAACTCCGGAACAAAAGTCTCGTGCCAAAACCAGGGCTCGAAAGCTGTACAGCTGCATTTTGGACAATGTCGACCAGTGCATTTTGATGGATGACGAAACATACGTTAAAGAAGATTCAAGAACGCTACCGGGGCCGCAGTTTTATACTAAATCTGTTGGGGAACGTGTGCCAACCGCAGATACGACTGTTGCGATGGAGAAATTCGGTCAGAAGGTGCTCATTTGGCAAGCTATTTGCACATGTGGCTTGCGTTCTTCAATTTTCTATACAAAAGGAACTATAAATGCTGAGATTTATCAAAAGGAATGTTTGAAGAACAGGTTGCTACCATTGTATAGAAAGCACCAGTCCCCTCCTCTCTTCTGGCCAGATTTGGCATCGGCACATTACGCCAAATCCACTCTACAGTGGCTGACGGAGAATAACATCAAGTTCGTAGAAAAAGACATCAACCCACCAAACTGTCCCCAGTTGCGACCGATCGAACGCTATTGGGCAATAGTCAAGCGTATATTTAAGAAGGATGGTACAGTGTCCCAAAACATGACCGATTTTAAGAAAAATTGGGCAGCGGCATCCAGGAAGTGCACAAAGGTCACTGTGCAGAATTTGATGGCAGGTGTAAAATCAAAGGTACGGGCATTCTACAGAAATGAACATGATGACTAGTTTTTCCGTTTGGATCTTTTGTAAACATGTTAAGCTATAATAAACTGAAATAGTATGTTAATTTTAACCATGTTTTCATGCCTATTTTATTATTTGGAAGTTTATAACTACTTTTCGATACACTCCTTAATTATAATTATAATCATTACTAAAGCTGAAATATTTATAAGAATAATTCTAATATATATTATAATAGTGATCATAATAGTAGAAAATTTAATAATCAGTACTATCAAAGTAGTTTTGAACATCATATTCCTACAAACATTGTAATAAAAATATTTATTGTCATTATTACAATTCATATAAATATTATAACAACCGAAAATTGCATATGACAACAAAGGAATAATTAATAATATAAAATAATACGCATATTAAAAATTATCACCCAATGATATTCATTATAATCATAACAACAAAAAATAAATCAAAATATTCATCACATAACTACAACATTAATATTCATCATAAAAAAATATTATGTTGATGGTTATCTTGGAAATCACTGAAAGAATTTTTACAATCATTATTATTAAAATCATAAGATCATCAAAATTATCATTAAAATCAACAAAACAATAAAAATTATCACAACATTGTAATTATCCCAATATTCTGAACATCCAAAATATTTAAATGAAAAAATATAATCCAATATTATCTGAATAATAATGGTCAAAACTTAAATCATATTCCGAAAAAATGATCACGATCAGAATGGTCATGATAATCGCAATTGTCAATAAATCTTGATCATAACAATCAAATTCATCAATACCATAACAGAAAAATTGAATTGATTATAATAATAGAAATCATTAATCTTAATAATAACAATCATGACAGTATAAACATTGTTTTAACAAAAACGTAGAGCATGATTGATATAAACATTTTAGTTTTCAGGTGTTCTTGTCAAATCCAATAATATTCATTTTTATTTTTCATACGAATAATTTTAACGCATTTAACATTGACGTAACGCTAATTTTAACAAAGAATACTTTTGAAACAAATTTAGCATACATTTGTGGTCAGAACAAACAAAAGTTTACGTTTGAATTGACCTAAATATATTTGCTTTGACGAAAGTTTTCTTAGCGTATAGTTTGCATAATATAACTCTTATCGTTTAATTAAAAAATTTAGTTTAAAATTTATTTCATGATCAAAATGTTCAATTTTATTTTAACAAGTTATCACGTAATCGGTAAATTTAACAAGACCCTTAGCAACATTTGCAGTTTTTCTTCTCGTTTAGTTATGACTTTGGTACAAGCATATATATCTCTACGCATTATGAGAAATTGGTCTAATTTATGAAAAAATTTGCCTTACACTCAACAGAGTTACAAATTTACTTTCTTTTCAACAATAAAAACACGAAAAATTTTTAGTTCAAATTATTTTCAAGCTAGAAAATATTTTATATACAATATCAATACTTTTCATTGACTGATATTTTATTCTCTTGGCTTCACTTGACAGTTTGTGACAGCTCGAATCAGGCTCCACTTGACAATTACATTTTTTGAGTCTGTTTCTCCCTCCTAGACCTAGGACCTGGTTCGACAATCATTGTTTTGTTTCTCATTCCCAAAAGAAAATCAAAATTGTCGTCGTCTTATGTATTATTTATTAATATCTGAAATACCAAATCAGAATCTATTTTTTTTTATCAGGTGTTTAAATATTCAAAACATCTCACCGTACGTAATTTTCATCTAACTTATGCTCACAGTATCACAAATCTGGCATCGCTTCCCCTGTCTATAAATAGGAAAACACCGTAATCCACTTGTTTGTCTTAAGTTTTCACATTTCTTAAAAAAAAACGATCAGTTTAATTAATATTGTACACCACTTTCAATATAATTTTAGGTTCATATCAATTTTCAAGCAAATTATCGATCTCAATACTCCCCACTTTTGAATTTTTTTTAGTTAGGTCTGCGGTGACATTTCATGACAGCTGAATTAGGTCTGCATTGACAACCATAATTTTCGTATCTGTTTCTCCCTCCCAGGTTCTTGCTGTTTCGGCCACAGTATTTAACATTATGATTCTAATTTTGGTATTCTCCCATACGCGGAGTAACGATCTATGATGATGTTGTTTAAGAAGGAAATAATTGCTCATCACCCTGAGGCACCAGGAGGCTAGCAAAATTGGTGTCCACTCCTGGTGAGCCTCATGGTGATGAGAAATTATTTCCTTCTTAAACAACATAGTATTTAACTTTACGCTTCATGTTAAACAACTTTGAAATGTCTTTGACAGCTGCAAATAGCGTAACGAGCGAAAGCTAACTGATTTGTGAACGAATATTTCCCGACAGCATGAAGTCATGCGACGGTAACCCATAAACATCATAGACACGCCAAACAAAAACTACTAATTTACACAACAATTTTCTTGATAATGTTAGTGTGTTGAAAATTTTCATGTCCAATATCGATACTCATTCAATACATTGTGTGTGTAGTATTTGTTTCTCCCTCCCAG
>JASCZW010018203.1:0-15818 GCA_034211315.2 Aedes japonicus
ATTATGTTTTCTTCTCTTTATGTACCATGTTGGTTTGTCCTATTATACAACAACAACAAAAATTTTAATCTATTTTACACGAATTATTCAATTATATGAGGTGAATGGTAAATTCATGCTGAAAAAAGGTAGCCACGATTTTATCGCAATATTAATTCCGATTCACCCACACAATTTGGAATGTAGAGTGTTCACCAGAAGGATGGATGGAAGATATAGTGTGTTCCATTCACTAAATGAGCGAGAAGCTGAATTGCTGCTACTATCGGGCAATCACCCTGCTAAAAGACGCCCACAGACCATTATCTCAAATTATATATCATCGTCTATATATCACCAATTGCAAAGGAGCTCATCGCCTTAGTAACGAAAAAAGTTTAATTGAATGCATGTTTGCTTTAAGGTGACAAATAGGTGACAAATACCATTCCCGTGATTGAAAACCTTTTGAGCTAAAGGGTGTCCTACATCAAATTGCAACACGGAAAAAACTCTGTAGAAAACTACCCATTGGGTATTTCCTGTTAAAAATTTGGGTAGAAGTAGTTATGAAAGCATTTTTTTTTTTTGTGTTTTTATCGCTGTTAGATTTTCGAAATTTGGAAAAAAAAATGGCTCATCGGAACGATGAGTGTGTGATTAAATGTTACTACGAAACTTTGAGCATCGATCGGAAGGAGAAATGCGGTCAAAATTAATGTTCTTTTAGTGATCAGGATCACAAGCGTGTCATGAAGGCGTTTAAAAGGAATCCCAATGCTTCGGTCAGGGATGGGACCAAAAAGTTGAATCTGTCCAAGTCTTTCGTTCAGAAAGCCAAGGACCGCTAGGGACTGCATACATTCAAAGTGCAGAAAGCTCCAAATCTTGACGAATGGCAAAATACGGTGGAAAAGTCACGGGTCCGGAAACTGTACACTCAGAGCCTGACAAATCCTCATTGTCTCATTAAGGATGCTGAGACTTACGTCTAGGCGAGCTTCCGGCAGCTATTGACATAAACAAAACATTCTTAGGCTTCAGTAGAACAATTTTTGTCCATGAACCAAGCTCGAACCATGAACTGCACGCTTACTAGAGACTGTCCCAGAAAGTATGGACGCAGTCAGAAACCGCTAACTCTTGCTTATGGCTTGCTTTCAACTTAGTGTTCTAAATGCACGTCCACAGTTATTAATTGAGAGTTTTCGATGCCAGGTACCATTTTTGCATTATTATGATTGTGTGGCAAGAACAATCGTACCTTATGCCCAGGGAGTCGAAAAATTTTCATTAACGAAAAGTTCCTAAAACAGACCGGGAATCAAACTCAGCCACCTCCAGCATGGTGTTGCATTGCAGCCGC
Source organism: Aedes japonicus (assembly GCA_034211315.2). Taxonomy (NCBI): domain Eukaryota; kingdom Metazoa; phylum Arthropoda; class Insecta; order Diptera; family Culicidae; genus Aedes; species Aedes japonicus. The sequence continues at coordinate 1,346 of JASCZW010018203.1, forward strand.
GCCTTTACCGACTGAGCTAAGCGAGGAATCAAATAATGCTAAATAATATAAATAAATATAAACAATATAAAAAATTTCATCATAATAATATAACTGAATAGGTGTTTTACATGTTTTAGCTTTAGCGGTTAACACATTCCAAGTGACCATTTTAGTTTGAATCCAGCTGTATAGCAATCCTCCCGGCTTTGTTGATAAAACTACGTTGAAAATTATTTTTTCTACCAACACCTCCTCTATGCTTCCTTAAAGCCGAAATTTGTACAAAGTGGCCAACTCTATAGACGGTTGTGAAAACAAAATAATAAAACCTTAATAAGACCGTAAAGATTTTGAAAAAGTTCTAGTGAATGATGTTATGACCATCAAAACAAATTGAGAAATCGGAAATTATGCGAGTTTGCAACAACAAAAACAAAATTCAAACATATATTTGAATTTTTTGGAAATTGATCACAATTTTGCCAAAAAACTAATTTATCTTCGCAATGACTACTTTAAAACACATTTGCCATTTAACGCATTAGGTGGCGGTAAAATGGTTTCAAAATGCTTTTTCAACTGACCATAAAAAGATAATATAAAAGAACCCTAAAACGGCATTTGAAACCAACATTTGACGAGTTGATGAAGTCGAAATAAAACCTTTGATAGAAGTAAAAGGAATTTGAGACAACATGGTTTTAAAATGGTTATAAACAAGCTGTGAACATTCTCATCAACAATACTAAAATAGAAAAAGAACTAGCCATCTTGGTCTCTTGGTGCCATAAAAAAACAAATTGATTACTGGTGTCTTTCAAAACGCTTTGATAAAACTTATTAAAACTGGATGGTTTTGGTGATGTTACTTAGGATATGGGACATAAAATACACTTGATAAAGCTTGAGTCATTGAATATCTGGACACAAAAACAGATCTATCTCGAAACCATGTTAACCAAATAAAAATGTTGAGTACACAGAAAAAAGAGCATTCCCAAAAATGAAAGCGAACCGTGAATCAGTTTTCAGGATTTTTCCCTTATAACGTTACTTAGTTCAAGATTAGGTGATTCAGTTCAAGGTGTATTTTTGCTTGTTACCGAATCCATGACTGCAGTTCACGAATCCGGGCATGGATTTTTTTCCGTGTACTCAAAATGAAGGTCATTTATTGCACTTAAAAGTAAAAGTAGCGGATGAAATCTTGGAACTTGGAAGTTTTTTGTCCGGAGCTGTAGTACCTTTCCTGATCATAAGTTTTCTTGCTAATTTTTGGACAAAGACGGACTCAAGCCTTGCTTGGGCTGGCATTGGATTTCTCGGCGTAAGCATAATTCGACAGCCTTGGGTTTGCCCTAATTGTTCTCAGCACCTTCAAATGCAACATTCGATACATAGTTCCACTACGACGCTTGCTATGATCCATCGATAGTATACCGCTCACGAAAATGTATGTCTGTCTGTTTGTCTATCTGTCTGTCTGCCGTGAACATTTGTATGCCGGGGTTTTTGGTACCGGGAGAGGTTTTCAAGATGCTTTGAGATCCCTCCCTCTTCTAGAATGGTGGCTTTCCATACAAATAAAACACAAGTTTCTGCAAAACTCAAGAACAAATCAAGCAAATAGAACGAAATTTATCATGTGAAAGTTTTTGAAAGCAAGAAATGTTCCTATGGAGGTTTTAGACCCCTCCCTTTTCTGGAAAGGGAAGTTCTGATACAAATGAAACCCAAATTTCTGCATAACTCGAGAACTAATCAAGCAAATGGAACCAAATTTAGCATGTGGGGGTTTCTAAAGGTGAGAAATGTGTATATGGTAGTCTGAGACTCCGCAAAGCCGCTCTCATACAAATGAAACACAAATTTCAATCAAACATGAGAATTATCCAGGCATCTAAAACAGAAAATGTGTTTTTCTCGAGTAAGAAGCATGTTCTGATAGAAGTTTGAACAACTTCTTATACAAACTCATTCCGAAAAACAACCATAAAAGCGCCAGTTCTAATAATTTTTCATTTATTTAGTTGCAAGCGTAGCAGCGATCGCACCGGGTTCAGCTAGCAATTAATAAAATGCGAGGTGATCAAGGAGGGGCAAACTTGATGAGAGAGAGACCGGAGTCCGATGACGAGTGAAAATAAAAATAAATCACTTCACAGCGGAATTCCGACAGTGACCCATATCGTTGAAGCATTCTATGATCTTGACTCAATTATATTGAAAAACTTTGACGGTTGAACAAAGACCTAACGCTTTCTTGGAATCTGTGTGAGGCAAGCCATTTTCACAAACTTGCATGGCTTCATTTGTACCATATAATGCTTTGTAGATCAAGATGGGCAAAATTTCCACTTTTGAATCGCGCGGAAATCTCAAGATATGATAGCAAAAACAGCAATTACATTTTTTGCCACCATTTCACCTTTTCAGAATAAGAATAAAAAAAAACCGGTTGCACTATTCAGCTCACTAAAAGGCAAACACGAAATTATTGCGACACCGAAAATTTCATGCCAATTTTCTTATAATGTTAAGAATCAAACCAAAATTTTAAGGTAGTTTTATACATATATTTACTTCAAAAATCAACAGAAAAGTTAATCGATGGAGCCTTGAGTGTTAAATTGAACGCATTTTCTCTTGATGCCCTCCATCAAAGTCTTTACAGTGTCATCCGGTACCAGTTTCTCAGTTTTTTTTTTTCATTTTCTTAACATGTCCTTCTCGTCTTTGACTGTCTTCTTGCTCTTCCGAAGTTCCCACTTCATCATTGCCCAGTACTACTCCACCGGGCGCAGCTCCGGACAGTTTGGCGGATTCATGTCCTTTGGAACAAAATGGACAGAATTGGCCTCATACCACTCCAGGACACTTTTAGAATAGTGGCAAGATGCCAAATCTGGCCAAAATAGCGGAGCTTCGTCGTGCTGCTGCAAGAACGGCAAAAGGCGCTTTTAGAGGCACTCAAATTTGTAGATCTCGCCATTTACTGTGCCCTTTGTCACGAAAGGCTCACTCCTCAGTCCGCAAGAGCAGATGGCCTGCCAAATGTAATATTTGGAGGCGAACTTCGACATTTTCTTCTTCTTAAATTTGTCGTCCACATAGAACTTGCTCTTGCCGGTGAAAAACTCCAACCCCGGAATTTGCTTAAAATCGGCTTTTATATACGTTTCGTCGTCCATCACACAGCAGCCATATTTTGTCAGCATCTTCTCGTAGAGCTTCCGTGCCCGAGTTTTAGCCGTCGATTGTTGCCGCTCATCGCGGTTTGGGAAGTTCTGTACCTTGTATGTATGTAGTCCAGCTCTCTTCTTTGCATTCTGGACGTAGCTCTGCGACATGCCGATCTTTTTAGCTAAATGGAGGGCATCAAGCGAAAGTGTGTTCAATTTTACACTCAAGACTCCATCGATTAACTTTTCTGTTGATTTTTTAAGTAAATATATGTAAAGAAAAAACACGAGTTATCGATTTTCTAATATTTAATGTTCGAGGATTGCCAATTTAGTGTTAGAGAAATATGTAAATTAAAACACTTGACCGAATTATCTCACAGCGGTCACAAAAACGCTCTTTATCTCACGGTAGACCACAGCTCACTGAGGCGTTCGGATTCGATCGGGTTTACTATTCAACATCGTCTGGCTCTCTCACTCCTACAACTCGGTCATCCTGCAGAAGGTTCTGGTCCCCAGACCCGATACGACTTCAGATGACTCGCTGCCGTTGAAGTCTTCTTCGGCCCTTCTCCGCTGATCTTCTCTACATCGTATCGATTGTTGGACTTGACGTTGGTTATCTTGTACGGCCCGAGATATTCGGCCGCATACTTCTTACCTGGCCCAAACTGCGTTCGCTTGATTGCAACGACATCACCTGATTGATAGGTAGGTGCCTGCCGCGCACGTAGATTGTACGATCGTTGCTGATCATGCTGCGCCCTCTCGATTGCTACTCTGGCTTTTGCTCTGACATCGCTCCGTTGCTCATCAAACTGGGCCACTCGAATCTCTTCCAATAACTCACACAATCGAACATCACCTTCGTGGCGCATCTGCACTCGAACATAGCTTCAAACGGAGAAACAGTCGTGCTTTGGTGGACACTCACATTAATCCATCGCTGTATGTTTGCAACGTGCTTGTACCACTTTGTCGTATCGTTCACGCTGAGCTTCGTAAGCATCGCCAAAATCACTTGATTCACTCGTTCAACCTGACCGTTCCCGCGTGGTATTCCGGTGGTGATTTCCACATGCTCGATGTTCTGGCCTTCACAGTAAACCTTAAAGTCATTTGAGGTAAACGCCGCTCCCTTATCGCTGACGATTCTCCGGGGGTTGCCGAACAACTCGCTTTGATTCTGCAGCTTCTGAATCATTTCATGGGCATTGGTAGTTTTTGTTGGGTATATCCACGTATATTTCGTAAAAGCATCGATAACAACGAACAGATACTTATACAACTTTTCAGTCACATCCATCGGTCCTAGATGGTCCACGTGGTACGTATCGAAGGGCACATCTCCTTTTGGAATCGGAGCAAGCAACCCATCAACTTTTCCTCGTTTTCGACTCGCCAAAAATACACTTAACGCAACACTCAATCTGTCTTTTCATCTTCTCAGTTAGGTTTGGAATGTAATAGTCACGTTTGATCACATCTTCAAGCTTTCGAGTACCAAAATGACCGTTTTCATGAGCTTTCCTGATCACTACACTCTGAAGTTCTGTCGGCACTACGATCACTTCTCGTCCATCAGTCAGTTTCATCAGTAAGTCATTACTCATGAAATAGTCATCATAAGTTTGAGTCTTCAACAGTTCGGTAATCACTTTTAACTTTTCATCTCGCTTCTGAACACTTATTATCATCTCAACAATCGGATCACTTGATGTCAGCATTACTGGCGCACGGCTCAGTGCATCCACATGCTTCATCCTGGTTCCCGCTCGATGTTCGACAGTATAGGAAAACTCCTCCAAAAGCAAGGCCCATCTTGCCACACGGAATCCTAACTGTTTTGCCTTCAAAGTGTGCTGGAAGGCCGCACAATCCGTCACAATTTTGAACGGAATTCCCAATAGATAAACACGAAACCTCTCCACAGCGCGTACTACCGCCAACACCTCCAAATGGTACGCACTATAGTTCTTCTCCGCATTCGACGTTTGTTGGCTCATATAATACACCGGATGTAACTTTCCATCATCGCTCTTTTGAAGTAAAACGGCACCGTAACCTTCCTTAGAGGCATCGGTGTGCAACTCCGTCACGACACATGGATCATAAATCTTCAAAACAGGATCAGATACTAGGCACTTTTTCAACGACTCGAAGCTCTGTCGCTGAGAATCACCGAACTCATATCGGGCATCCTTCTTCAGCAAGGACGTGAGCGGCCTCGCAATCATCGCGTACCCCGAGATAAACTTACGGAAGTAGCTCGTAAGCCCCAAAAAACGCTGCAACTCTTTCACATTAGAGGGTTCACGGTAGTGTTGAACTGCGCGGATTTTCATTGGAGAAATACGGTAACTCCCATTGCAAATCACGTATCCTAGATAGTCCACTTCGTTCTTTAGAAATTGAGATTTCTCCCAATTGAACTGAATTCCATTCTCGGTAGCCACTTTCAACACTTCTTCCAAGATCTCGATATTCTCTTCTTCGGTCTCGGATGGTATGATCGCATCGTCCACGTAAATCATTAAACGACCACTCCCTAATCAGGTCACGAAAAACATCGGCCACAAACCGACCAAAACTTGCAGGACTGTTGCACAATCCGAAGGAGTCTTCAAGAACTCGTATTGTCCCGCATGAGTCACGAAACTAGTGTACTTCTGACTCGACGCTTCTACTGGCACATGAAAAAATGAGTTCTTCAAATCGAGTGTGGTGAACACTTTCGCACTTTTGAGTTTGTCCACTTGATCTTCAATATTTCTCATCGGAAAACAATCTTTCACGACCTTCTGATTCAACTGTCGATAGTCAACACACACTCTCATTGTACCATTCTTTTTAGGAGCAAGCGTCACAGGACTTGCGTAATCACTGACACTTTCCTTTATTATACCGGCCTTCAGCCAGTCGTCAACGGTTTTCTCCAGGATCTCTTTTTCTTTCGGTGCAAACCGTCGCGGGTTGATATGCACAGGAGCATCGTCGATGAGAATGATTTTTGTTTCAACTCGGCTCTTAATATCACTTTTTGGTACGTAGTTTTTGATCATCCCCCAAATGGTGTCAGCATATCGCGGCGACACGTCGATGTCATCAACACTTTTGTCTTCCCGCAAGATCATCATCATTTCACTATCACCATCGCACTGGTTTGCATTTTTCTTCTTGTTTATTTTTACTCCTTCCTTGTTAATCTCCGCATCCATCCGATTCAAAGCATCCATGCCCAAAATTGCGTCGTACGACATGCTACCCACTGGCACGACGTAGAATGACATCTCCGGGTACTCCTCCGAGTCAACGCATACACCGACAACGATTTTACCACACGCTCGCGTTTCATCGCACCAAAACCACTAAACACCATCAGGGTGTTGGTGAGCGATAGCTCTCCAATCCGTTTGTATGCACTCTCACAAATCAAGTTGAACTGGCTGCCCGTATCGAACAACGTACGCAACTCGATGTTTTCCACAGTGATCTGAAGCACGGGCATTCTTTCTTCGGTGAGAATGTTGACTTCGGGCTCTTTTTCTTTCTTCTTGCAATCCTTCGCACGGTGGCCGAAATCACTACATACAAAACACTTCGGCCCACGCGATTTCATTTCGCAATCGTTGGCGTAGTGCCCACGGTTGCCACAGTTGTAGCATCGTACATCCTCACCTGTCGACTCGGTGACGTCGCTTTTGCTGGTAATTTTCGTGTTCTTTTTAAATTTCTCTTTCTCGGCTTTCACGGTGGGTTTCACACTACTACGGGCACAATCGCGAATCTGATTCTTCATTTTCTCGTGTTGCTTTACGCGGTCTTTTAGCTCTCTCATATTTTTCACTCCGAATAAGCACACTTTATTCACCGGGTCGTCGATTATACCGCGAACAACATAATCACATACAGCCTCCTCTTCAATACCACCGCGTTTTGCGATATTTTGCATGTGGTAAATGTACTGAAGAAAGGATTCATCGTTCTTCTTTTTACGATTACGCAGCAGCTCGTGAATTTCCGCACTGGTAACTTTATCTTCAAACTCTTCTTCAAGAGCTTCCCTTAATTCATCCCAGCTGTTAAGCCCGGATGAGCTACTCACAAACAGCTTTGCAGTGCCTTTTAGCAGCCGTCGTCCGTAAACAAACTTTTGTACATGGTTCCAGCCGAAATTCTCACACGTCTTTTCAAAATCATCCAACCACTCACGCACATTGCGATCGGAACATTCCCCGGAAAAATTCTCGAGTAAATCACCGATGTCGTGGAAAGTAAATTGCGGCGGGCGCGTATTTTCTTCACCGTCACTCGAATTCATATCGCCCTCTTGTCTCGTATTCACTGGGGTCGAAGCCGAAACTTTATGGTTAGCAATATTAATCACAGTTTCATCCTCGATCACACTGTTCGCTAACAACCTTCGCACAAGATTCAGTTTTTGCCACTGGCTGATAAATTTCTCTCAACACACAACTCTCGTAGCTGCTTGATTGTCAGTTTTTCAAACTGTTTTTCACTTTCGGACATTCTGCCACAATCTCGTTTCTTGATCACACAAACACCACTTTGTTCTCACAGACGCATGTTCTCACATAAGAAGTTATTCTCCCTTCAGCCACGTCACTCTTGGCGGTGGGGAAGTTTCACTTCGTTCACACAGCTCGCAGTGTGGAGATTTCTCTCATCTCACAATACTCGTAATTGTGGAGACTTTTATGCCTCCGGTCACACAATATGGCACCGCAACTATCCGATTATTCTTTACGGATAATATTCACGTTTTGCTTACTCAAAACACTGGGAGGCAATCCCGGTTGAGCCCCCATGTAAAGAAAAAACACGAGTTATCGATTTTCTAATATTTAATGTTCGAGGATTGCCAATTTAGTGTTAGAGAAATATGTAAATTAAAACACTTGACCGAATTATCTCACAGCGGTCACAACAACGCTCTTTATCTCACGGTAGACCACAGCTCACTGAGGCGTTCGGCTTCGATCGGGTTTACTATTCAACATCGTCTGGCTCTCTCACTCCTACATATATGTATAAAACTACCCTAAAATTTTGGTTTGATTCTTAACATTATAAGAAAATTGGCATGACATTTTCGGTGTCGCAATAATTTCGTGTTCGCCCTTTAGGTTTCAAGTTTAAGTCATGTTTGTGAGAACCTTCTTTAGAACGATCTTAAAGTCTTGTCCTCTAAAGTTCCATTTACTCCTATCAAAGGTTGTATTTTGACTTTATGAACTCGTAAAATGCTGTTTTGAAATGCCGTTTTAATACTCATTCAAATTATCTTATTATGGTCAGCTGAAAAGGCATTTTAAAACCATTTTGATTCCAGTAAATGCTTTAAACGTTTTATAATAGCAATTGCGAAGCTAATTTGGCTTTTTGGCAAAACTGTGATTTCTTCCAATCGGCTTATTGAAATATATGAAATAATTGAAATGAGGAGAAACAAATTCCAAATTTTTAATGTAATACAAATAAACTGTAGATCAGGGACCGATTTTGGCATTGTTTTTGATAAACTTATTGAATTTCATTAATTTTCAGGAAATTCATACTTAATTTATCTAATTTATTTATTTCAATTTTGTTTTTGTTGATGTAAACTCGCATAATCGCAGAAGCGCATTTATTTTCGGCTCTTATCGTGCCAATATTCACCATACAATTAAATGCGCATATGATGTGGTGCATGATACGGTATATAAAACTCAATTTGTTTGGGATATTTTGCTATGAAACAAAAGTTCCCGCAGCTTGAAAACTGTTTTCTTAGATATTATTTACTGTTAAATTAATCAGCAGAGCAGAGAATCGAACAGAACAACAAAAACCAACCACGATATTACATTGAAGTATGACAGCAGTGGCCATTTGGCCCTATGCTGGTTTTGATAGCAGCCAATAGGTTTTATGAAGGTTCTGAAGTGGTCATAACATCTTTCGCTAGAACATTTTCGAAATCTTGATGGTCTTGTAAAGGTTTTATACATTTGTTTGCACAGCCGTCTATAGAGTGAGCCACTTTGTACACATTTTGGCATCAAAGATGCACAGGAAAGGTGTTGGTGGACAAAACAGCTTTGAATGTAGATTTATCACCGAATCCGGGGTGCAATACGTTTGAAAAAAAAACTAATATTGTTACTTGGGATAGCTTATCGTCCGCCTGAGCCCTACTTCATTTTCTCTGAAAGTCTAAACTCTCTGCAGGCTGTTCGGCCAATGAAGATAGTCAAGCACTCAACGTATTCCTACATGGAATACGTAGAAGTTTAAGTGCTTTGTCTAAACGCTCTTACACTTTCGCCATGGCTTGGGTCCTTTCATATTGCTCGATCTGGGCAATGAGAAGGCGAACTCACTGGGCGCTATGGAAGGCGATGTCTACGAACGTCAAATCGCATTCAATGTTTTTTTTTCTCATTGGCTCGTCAAGAGACCTTGATGAGCTGGCAACGTAAATGGAGATGTGGTGACCTGGGTAGATGGTTGCATTCAATTCTTCCTCAAGTATCGAAGAAAGCATGGTTTAAAGGGATGAACGTGCGGCGTGATTTCATGTGTGTTGAGCTGACTGATTTCCAATCAATACTTACTGAATGCCCATACTTTCTTAGTTGGACTTTCAGACAGCAATCTTTGTGTTTGCGGCAGGGACTATCAGGATATCAACCATTTCGTGTGAAAATGCAACGACCATCATGGCTAGATATCAGCTGATTGAAACTCTCCGACTTCGGGGAAAACAATCCAAGCCTGTTAAAGAAGTTTTGGCGGGCCTTGATTTAGAGTGCATCAAGCAAATCTATTGCTTTTCCCTGCCCTTTGGTTCGGAAAGGGATATGGGCGCGTTCTGTCGAGTTGGTCGCGGCAGATTTCATGTGTGAATCGGCTGCCCCATCAACGTTCAAAAGTGCCTGAACCAAATGGACAGCTTGTAATGATCACTTGAAGATGCGGTGGGGGATCATTGTCCTGATACTCCTATATGTAGCACGTAGTAAAATGTTTCTGGTCTTCTATAACCAAACATGATGGAATTGAGTAAACGAGTGTAAATAATCGGTAATGATCTCTCATATGCATGAAAATCTTGCATGCGCACAGCATGTAACCATCACTAATGCTTTTTTTTCTCTTCCTATCCTATGACCGCGAGCAATACCATATGACATATTAAGGTCAACTCCTCAAAAACAGAAACACCGAGAAAACACAGAGCAATAAGTGAAGAACGGTATAAACCCTAACCAATTTTACTTTCAGCCAAATTTTCTAACAAAAGGTAAGCAATCAAATGACCAACACAAAATATACTGAATATCCACGACCTAATATATAACGGGGAAAGGGAGGGACCATCAGGGCACTCAATTGAAACGATTTGGATAGGAGGCATGGGACTGCCTCCTCCCTATCGATAACATTTCGCGGAACGAAGGCGGGCACTGCGATCCCATCTATTGGGTTTATTCTGTAAATAGAGTTTATCTAGTTCGATTCTAGTGTTGTGAGTGTGAACTTGCTTTTGGAAGGAGATTCTCTTCCCTATATTCACGGGTTTCGCGTAAGTGTATCTGCCCACCCAAATGTTTTGGCCCTTTAAACAGGAGCCTGATGATCACAAACAACAATAGAATCCTGATCAAATCGTTCTTCCTCTGCAATGAAAAGTTACCTTCCTAAAATAGATAATAGTATCTCATCATCACCATCATCATCATCATCATGAATCAAATCTTTTGCATTTTAAAGAGAATTGATGTCAAAATCTGATTGTTGTTCCTGCTCTGCCGCTGATTCCCTGTCTTTCGTGGTACCCCTTATGATCAAACGTCCTCTTCATGTTGTTATCTTCCAAATTTTCCTTTCTTTCCATTCCGTTACATATTATCTCCACTAAGCTCACCATCAAATGCAGCGCATGAGCCTAGTAAACAAATGATAAGAAAAAAAAATCTATCGGAATGATTCAGCGCGCTAAGGCACGTAGCTCACTCAAGACCTACAAGAAGCAAAAATGTCCCAAACTTATCAAATTAATCAAATTAAGTTGTACAATGAGGTTTTGAGCAAAAAGTAAAGGTCAGCAAAGGTCAAACACAGGTTTGGCCTGATTTGGCGTCATGCTATTATGGGTATTCTATAATGGACTGGTACCACGAAAACTGAGTCGAGTTTGTAGAGAAGGCCATCCTTCTGAATTTACCAGATTGTCCGCAAATAAGGCCCATTGAAAAATTTTGGGCTTTGAAAGGTACAGAAGCCGGTGTTGTCGACATATTCAGAAAGTATTGAGTTAATGTGAGCAGCTGCATCGATGAATCAGTATATGTTTTATTTATTAAGGAAGCGAATGAGGATTTAATATTGTTTGAAATATACTTAAACGTATTTATCTTTTGCCTATGTTTATATTACCTTGCGGTTTTTTAATTAAATATTTGTAGAGGAACCTTGGCAACTAAAAACTGTTTGCTAAATGACATGTGAGCGCTTCTGTATTATGATGAATAATGAAGGTGCAGCGCTTGATTAATCCAGATTAATTTATAAACATATGTAACAGTGCCCTCAACGTAATATCCATGGTCTTGAAACGTATATTCTATGCGATTTGCAAATGATTTTCAATTGTCAATGCCAACACAACATATCGATGAACACTTTATATAATACAAAAAAAAATCGACGATTTAAATACCGCTAGAGCCCCCACGAAGAATCCGTTTCCAACACACGACCGATCATGGTTATAGATTCACCTTAAGCATGCCAACAGGATAGAGACATCAAGCCATTGCCACCCTTTCATCGACCACCGCCACCGATTGACTAGCAACAACAGTGACCCCCAGATTCTGCAAACGAGTGAAGAGGATGAGCTACCTACTTGACTGATATGCGTCGCAGATCCGAATTCACCAAGGCACAGTACTGAATGGGCTGATGATTTTGGCATTTGCATTGTAACGAGTTTTGATCTCAGAAGACAGCTGCTACTAATGCCGGCCACTTAGTCAAGTTAGTAGCCGACGTCTATTTGGATGATGTGCTGGACTTGCAGCACGCTTCGCTTCTTGCTCGGCAAAGATCTGTTAGATTGAGTATAGATCTCGAAGAATGACCTTAGATCCAACCCGCTTCGGATGGGACTGTTTTAGATTGTTCGATTGGAAACAATGAATGTGTTTGTCTGAGTTCAGACTAAACTGATTGTCCTTGCTTTTTTTTGAGAAATTTGGGCCGGTAATTGTTGGTGTCCGTTGTCAATCTGATAATTATATGTTTCAAAATAAAAGTGCACGTTCATCAACTTACGACGACGACGTCCGGCGGTGACGATGGAGAATCACTGACCTACAGCAAAATTATGTAACTGCGAAGCTATGGAAAATTTAGCGCTGTAATCGTTGACCGCTTCACGCACCCACATTATCAACGGACCAATCTGTTGAATGTTGTTGACATTTATGATTTCTCCAAAAAAAAAAGAGGTTCGTCGCTTATACAGGGACAAATCGTTTTACAACAAAGTAATTCTCTGTCGCCTTATTCGGCTTGCTGTCAGCATGGCGTCTAAAACAACGGGCGTTGTGTGACTGTTGCTGTCGTCGTCGTCGTCGTCGTCATCACTCATCGTCTAATAATGCCTGGGAAAATCAAACCAAAGCCACGAGCGTGCACCAATTTCCAACTTCAACAACTCCTCAACGCCCGCGAGCGACTTGCCCGGGCTCACCTCGGTGGATGGGAAATATGGGAAATGTCGAAAGCTAAATTGCACTCCCTGCCGTGGAGTGGAGTTGATTTGCATATTGATGACTGGGGAAGGAATGGCTAAATTAATTGTGATTTGACCGACTGAGATGTTGTTGTTTTAATCAGCGCACTTTAGAGAAGGGGAGCTTGTGCGCTGGGAATTGAATTTTCAAATCAAAGCACGAAACTGGTGATGGTAAAATTGTCCGCTGGAATGTGGTATAAAAAAGAATTAAATAAACTTTAATCCAAATGATGTATGTATGGATGGAATGCGTTGGAACATTTTATGATATACTGTAGTTAATTACTTTAAACCATTTTCATGAGCCTTTTGAGAAGCCTATTATGTATCACTCAAAACGGTATTTTTTAAGAAGTAGTTAGTAAATCTTTTTCTCTAGTGTTTTTGAGAAAGTAGCTTTTACATTCAATATATATTATACCATACTTAAAAAAAACTTACCAAAGTACGCCTTGATTTGTTATTTGACCCATTTTGTTTTTGCTGCTAATTAATAAATCACAAATTGCGTTGAAAATTAAATTGCCACGCAATTCAAAAACTTCTTCAGTGTGGTTTGGCTAGTATAAATTTATTTTGATGATTTTGTTTGTGCTTATACGTGCTTTGTCTTCGGTTATTAAGTAATTCAGCAGGGGTAAAAAACTTGTAGGACCACCGCGAGTGAAAAATTACTCTTAATGAAGCAGTGGACTTTTCAGATGTACAGTACTGGACAGAAAAAAGAATACATTATTGAATCGTTTACAAGATCGAAAATATTTTTCATAAAGATGAACTATAGCATATAAGTTTATATTGAATTATCTTTATTAAATACATATTCTGATGATTGCGTGAATTTGCGCTTAAAATGCTCAATTTACCTACATTGCTATGCTTTCGAAAACATGCTCGCTGAACGCTGGCAAGAAAAAAGTACACACTGTTTTCCTTTTGGTTTTTTCTGGCATCACAGACAACACCATATCTAAAAATCTATGCTATGTGTTATGTTCTAATTTACTAATAGAATGATAATAAAAATTGAAATGGCCTATGTAGCTATCATTGGAATAAAATGTCCTATGTGGCACGACCAATGTACAGTTCGGTTAAACAAAATGTCCTATCTAACATTTTTGATGTTTTCGTTGTTATTTTAACATAAAATGCTACAAAGACCATTACTGTAGCAAATTCAACAACAGTGCTTGCCCTCACAAGCATTTGAATGGGTAAAACTTGATCCAGTTTGAAACATTTTCAAAAAATATTTTCATATTCTTCAACCTCGGTTTCCTCGGGATAAGCAAATTGTTAGATAGGTCCTTTTGAAAAGTTACGCGAGAAGTGTTACGTGTGTCGTTCATATGGCTTCAGAACCAAGTAAATGTCATTACGAGATCGAAAGCGTTTTGTGAGAGATTGTGAAAATGATCTGTCAGACTCAATTTTTTTGCTGTCCACAAGGAACGAGGGATGTAGGAGACAAAGCTGGCCGTGGAAAACATTT
>JASCZW010018204.1:0-15820 GCA_034211315.2 Aedes japonicus
TACGATGTACTTGTTTGTTATTCCAAATTCTGCCATTACTCTTTGATTTGTCCAAGATTGTGGTAAAACCGAAAGTATCCTTACTTGATCGTCCCTCGAAGTTTCTGGATCAGCATACCGGTCCTTTAGCTGCGCGATTATTTCGTCATATTCGGCTGCTTTCACTTTCAATTGTTCCAGGTCATCCTCCTCCGCTTGATCCCCAAATATGTGTGTCCGAATGCCGTTTGAAACATCTTTGAACTTTTGCGGGCATAATTTACGTTCAGGAACTTTTTAGCCGATATTGGCGAAACGTTGATTCCAGCTACGCCCTTGTTAAATAGCTCAATATTATGGCGCCTTGAATAATCTTGCACACTGCTATCAGATGGCACTGACATTAATGATATTGCCGATGGCGTTTCCTCGAGACCATACAAGTCTACTTGCCGTGATGTAGATGGTTGTGGATCCATAATGTTAGTAATTGATGGTTTCTCACTAGGCTCCGAAATTGCAGCATGGGATTGTTCCGTTCTATTTAAATGCAAACGACAATTATCACAAATCATCAAAGAAGTGTCCAAATGTGTTTTGCCCATAAACTTGAGTTTTTTGACATTTTGTTCGGTTAATTTACGAAGGTTTTTTGAGCACCGTTTAGTGGGAAACGGCATACAACACTTATTCATGTTAAACTCCATTTTCAGTTCACTCAGATAGATTTTACTGATGAATGCGACTATGTATGAGCATATATATTGGCTGTGGTACCTTTGGAAATGCAGGTATAAAACATCTCTGGTAGTTTACAGGCAGCGTACATTGGCTGTTTTTTATGAAAAGATATACCTGACATACGTTATAGCTGCTATTTGTCTACCTACCTTAAACAATATGTGTTACTATCATCGCTACATCAGATTTTTGAAAAATGCTCTTTTTCGTTGCATCTCATGATCTTATTTAAAAAACCATATTTGGAAATCTCATTAAGCCGCCTACAGAATTCGTCAGATATTCATCGACATATCGGAAGGATGGCCGTTTCGAAGGCATCAAGCAAATTAAACTTGGTGGACAGCATCCATTTCAATTCTGTATTCAAACTTCATAAACATCGGTTAAGTCACCTTCGGTGGATAGCATCAATCTATACAATGATTGTTTTTGTATGTCTAGTACGCTTTGGCTATTATCATCAATTCTACTGAATAATTTGTGCAAACGCAGGTCTTAAATGATGACACTTTTCAGTAGTCAATCCAAGCACCCCTGGTGGACAGCATCTCAATAATTAACTGGTACTTCTTTTCATGTCGTAGTCGTATACTTTGATTCTAAAGATTGATGTCAGACAATGTTATTGCATCGATAGCATAAGCTACCGGTTCTTGTATAATATGAACAACAACAAGAACAAGCATAACATTTATATATTGATCGTTTTCATTAATATCTCGATTTGGTGAGCAATCCACAAATTGAACTTATATTCTTTTTGAACTTTTATTTCTACCTATTTCAGCTCGCCAAATGAAAAATAATCTGATCTTCGTTCGCTGTGGAGCCAAGTTATATCAATAGTATTTGCAAAATATTGTTTTATTTTTATGTTGAATATTTTCTTACATAGCTGCAAACTTGGAATAATCCACAGATTTTCGGTAATTTTTTATTTAGTTGCAATAAAAAAAATCAGTTTGATTAGAACAATAAAAACCAACGAACTGATTTGAATAATGATATATTTTGCTTCAAGTGGAGTACCGCGTTATTCGAATTATTTAAAAAAATTTAATCTATTGGATATGCCTTTATCTACCATAAGAACATATTTGGATGATTTACCACCGAGTGTTGTTTTCAGCGTGTACGATGAGATTTTCGTCCTTGAAGGAATTGGAGAAAACTTTGATCGACGAGTGGTATAAAATACCACTGGACGTCATTAAAACCCTCTACAACTCCATCCCCAGGCGGATTGAAGCCGTGCTGGTAGCGGAAAGAGGAACAACTCGCTACTTATAAAACCCACTCTTCCCTATACTCGATCGAATTATTGCGAGCTTATCCGAACCAAAGCTAAATAAATTGATCTTCAGAGGAACCAGGAAGCTAGATAAGGCTAACCATTGAATCTTATAGTCCATATTTTGTGGTAAAATCGTGGTTGATCTTTGCTACAGGTTCTCCCAATTATGTTCCAGGAATGGCCAATGTAGCCAATGGCTTTCTGAAGTCTTTCAAAATCATAATTATGAAAAATCATGAAGAATGAGCTGCCGCACGGAATGTCTCGGAGTAAAATCGTCAATGGCCTCTACTACAGGTTCCCCCGGGGACATTCCGGTAGCTCAAAAAGTGGCCAATGTATGCAATGGCCTTCTGAAGTTTATCAATATAATATTTATGAAAAATCATGAAGATAGAGCTGCCGCACGGCATGTTTTGGAATAAATGCCTAACTGGGCGTTACTACAGGTTCCGGGGACGTTCCGGTGGTTCTGGGAGTGGCCAATATGGTTAAGTTTTTACTTTTAGTTTATTTACGTGTGTTTGCTGAAAAAAAAAGTTTGGCAACGACATCTTGTACAAAATCTCATCACAAATTACCGGAACAACTTCCCGGAACCCGGAACAACTCCGGTGTCCTAGGACCATGGCCAATTATGTTACCACGATATAAAACTAAATTAATTTTCTAGTCGTATGCTTCTTGTCTTAATTAAATCGAATAATATTTCATGAAGAAAGAGCACTACAAAGTTGATCAGAAATTTGCCTGACCTGATCAATTTGTAAGTATAAAGTGTCACTTGACTCAGCCTATTATGCAACGATCGATTACATTTTTTATTATAACTCATAAAGTATTTGGGCTAGAAGCGCTATTTAAGTAGTGGTACACTTGCTTAGATAAGTTTAATGAGCCATTTGGTAGTATGCATCACGAAAAGTTACACAACTCATTTTATAAAGTCAGAAACTTTTGAGGAATATGGATGTAATGTCGGTCTATTGGTACCAAATTGGGTCTATTCATGTATGCAACTTCATCCCACTTGATGGATGGGCGATTAAATGTAGTCTACGATTTTTTTTCTGATGTATGGCCAATTGTATTCGTTTACCCAACACAATATTTCATAAATCAAACAAAAGCAAACTGCTACGAAACATTTAAGTAATTTTCACATATGATTTAGTGGTCATTTGATAATCAAAAAATTATTATTCACTTTACACAGATTTTGTTCTTTACGTTTGTGTTTAGATGAACCATATGAAAATATACAATCGAAACTCTGACATTTTTATAATTATTTTTTTCAATAACAACATTTGTAGGGAAGCGGAACCTATTCTCACCATACTACATATATCCATCACATTCTGCAGCCATCCAACTTCAAACGTAAAAAGATGTAAAAATTTTCCAATAAATGTACGCAGTAACCAAGAATATATAATACTGGCAAATAAAATTAGGTCTTGAATTTAATTAAAGCTACAAAAACGTTTCGGACACTTAAATTTCGAGCAGCCAGATTTTCAACACAATTGCTTACCTTTGCACTACAAATTCGTCGTATTGATCTAACCGTACTAGGGAATATACTCGAGCCAGACTCCAAGTTTTCTCTTTAATTGCACTATATCCTCACACATTTTCGTTGCGTAATTGCACAAACCATAAACATCACACTTCACTTATTACACTAGCCACAGGAGAATCTACGAATACGTGATAAAATACTAGAAAACGATGGTCTTAATTTTCACAATAATATAAATACGCGTGCACCTATTCTGAACCGTGTTTACAATCGACGTAATCGCTTGATGTTGCACTGCTCACATACTGTATAGCATACACATCAACGCTAGTGTGCGGGTTCAATCATTCATAGAGCATTCTATGCCCAACGGTATGGTGAGTCTTGTTGTCAATATTCTCATGGAAGAATAACAAACAAACCCTTTCAGTTTGTCTTGGTTATATGCATGCTACCCAACACACGTGAAGTGCTGTCAAATGATCTACTTCATTTTTGGGTGTAGTAGTGAAGAGCGTTAACTTGTTTGAATTTTTTTCTTGATTAAAATCAGTACGATTAACATATGTACGCAGATGGGATTAATGTTTTTCGTCATATTATAAATATAGGTACATAGCAGTGGCAACTTTTCCGTATTAAATTGGAAGACAATTATCAGAGGCGATTGTTTTGTGTGTTGCTAAACGATTAACGGTAAATGGACGAATAAATTGTGAATAACTTGTGTACTCAGTGTTCGGTATTCAGTGCATGTTCACCGATTTCCACTGGAGGTCTGCTTATTGAACTCAAGATAGGTTCCGCTTCCCTACTACACTATTCATACAATAGGCCATAGTTGGGGAAATAGAATAAAATATTGTTCTAATATTGTGTCTACAAATCATTGTTATTATGCCTTTGTGAACAGTCAATTTATAACGGGTGACTATTTTCTGTGCAGATTGGCTGCATTACTCGGTTTATGTTCAATTTAGCCAAAGCTAGTGAAGTCATGATGTCTAAAAAGTTAAGGAAATCGAAAACTACGCGGAAGTTAACACCTAAACATTGGTTAATAATGTCTCAATTGCTTCGAAATAAGTCGGTCATCTTGATAGAAACATGAGTTTGTTGGTTATCGCCGAATTGTTGAAATATTTGGTACATAGGCGTCTGATTCTCCCTCCCAGCTTGAATATGTTGGAAGCAGGAACTCCGTCTAGCGAAATCTTCAAGTTGTCCATGTATTCCATGATTGTTTCGCGCATTACTCCTGCTCGACTCAACATGATGTTATGAGCCAACTGTTTGCTTAGTTCCTGATTATCGTGAAGGAATTGAGCCACCCTGTCCGAGACGGTTTGTCGTCGACGAAAGCTGGGACGCCTGCTTCTTCAAATAGATCCAAGCAATTTCCCGATGATCATTCGTTCCAAAGGGAAAGTTCCACTCGGAATAAGGTAAGAGATGATCCAGAAACCTTCGGGTGAGATTTTCAGAGCTTGTTGTAGATCGTCTGTTGAATACAATTCAGTTTTCTTGCGGCTTCTGCTAGAGACATTTCTCCGGTTTTCACTTTTTCAACCCTATATGGTTCAAATGCGATGCACGCAAAGTTATTTTTCAACCAGTGAACGGGAATCAAACAATACTTAAATATATGATACAGATTTTTTTTACAGATTTTCAACAGTCGGATACAGATAAAAAAGATTTTTGGATGTAAAAATACAAATTGGCCATGAAAAAAAAGTGGCACCACTAGCTGGATGCTCAATCCCTCACGTTCCCATTATAGTTACAAATGCGAGTGACTAGGGAAGCACGAAATATATCCACTAGCTATCATCGCCATCACCATGCAGAGGCGACAATTGCGTGAAACTTCTACTAATACCTTCCCGTTTCGGCACACCTCAGCTAATTTGGCAATTCATGCTGGAAGCTAACAAAGAGCTTGTTCATTCCCCGTTCCCCCGAACATCATTACAATGATTCCACCGCAACGAAGGCAATGAGATCTAAAAATATGACCCGCCTCCGTTCCTATCGCCGGAACAACGAAAACAAACTCCCATCGAAACAAGCCCCGAACTTTCACCGATATTAGTAGTTTGCCCACCCCTTCCATTCCACCGTCCTTCAGCACCGCAGCAATGTTTCAGGAAGCGAATAAATTGTCCAGGCAGTGGTCCCCACGGAAAACTGGAAATAACCGCTGAATGACTGACTGACTGACTGACTGTCTAGGGGGGGAGCGTTACTCCGGTAGCACAAAAACAGCGATAAAAGGCGATGTAACATCAACACCAATAATCCTGGAACCCGTGCCGTCGGAATTAGAAAAGAGGTGGACAACAAAAAAACAGGAAAGCTCCGCGCTCATAGGCATATTACGTGAGCGAACGGTAACTCATTTGTCCCACCTGTCCCCCATCGGTTTCGTTTCCTCCCCACCGTTCTATTGTTATGCAGTTAGTGGTTCTTCAACTCGAGTTTGAGTAGATGTGGCAGTAGACTGGTTCAGAAAACATGTTTTGATTTACTGAACCGTTCCTTTCAAGACGAAGAACCCATTCTGTTCCGCAGGAACACAAAACTTGAGGTTTGTGGTGCGGAAATTCCTTACCCTTGGATAGATGCGTTATCTGATGATGCATAGACTAAATTAACGTTACATTTTGGACACTTTTCTTTCAGTGTAGATTTTGAATTTTTGGTGACACTACACGTTTACATTCTTGTTACATTCAGTAAATGGCGTCGAATCAAGGAGACAACAACTCATGAATACCTAATTTTGATCTTGATACCAAGAACTCGTAACTGTTGGAGCCTTCGTTTTTATTTCAATGTTCAGGCTTGCTGCTACTCACTGAGACTCAGTTACACTTATTTGCCAATAACTCGTTTAGAGGATTAATATACACAGATAAAAGAAACATTGAACTTTCTGCGTTATCTAATGCACATAAAGGGAATGGTAGATTTGGCGAAAATATAGGATATTTCATGTAAATTAAGCAGATAACGCCTGAACCTAGCCTGTTGTATGAAAGATTGCAAACATTGTTGTATGCAACATTGTTTACGCCCTTGCTTGAATTAAACGAGGCGAATATTGCGCTTGTTAAATTAATATTTTTTCTGTGTAGTAAAATGGTGTATGATGAATTTGTAATATTTCATCTAGCCTACAGTTTCAGTGCTCTGATTGCCATATCTGCACTCCACCGAAGACCGTACGAAACACCTTCCGTTCAAAGTCACCAAAGGTCCTCTAAGCGCAATGTCCATGTTCTGTGGCCTTAGATGATTACTGGTCTAATTAATGTCTTGTAGATGGTTAACTTTATAGTTCGGCGAACATTGTTCGATCTTAGCGGCCCGATTATCAGTCACAATGCACCTTAGAATCTATCTTCTGGTGTCGTTATCGGTGGTCATGAATGAAATCAGATATACGAACTCGTCTATCGCCTCGATTTTATCACACAGATAAAAAGAAACACTGAATTTTTCTGCGTTATCTAATGCACATAAAGGGAACGCTAGATTTGTCAGAAAATAATGAGATATTTCATGTAAATTGAAGCCAGATAACGCCTGAATCTAGCCTGTTGTGTGAAAGATTGTAAACATTTTTGTATGGATCATGAAAAATTGCAAACAATTTAGTTGTTTACGCCTCCTTTGGCTTGGAATTAAGCGAGGGGAAATTTTACCGACTTGTTAAATTTTTTTTCTGTGCACCGTTGATCTGAACTTGTGGTGGGAGGCTAACTCTGCTTCTCGTGAGTCTCTTCCTTTTAGGAATTTTGTCGTAAAGGCATTAATGACATGTCCAACCCTACTTGCTTCAGCTTTAAGTTTGATGTACATTTCCATCATCGTCTCAAAGTTACGTGCTACGATCTGGCAGTCCGATAATCTCAGACAAAGTAAAAAAATGACATGTACCTCACGAAATATCGTTGTCTGATCACATGCAAATTTTATTTGATTATGGGGCTAATCAACAATTCATAAAAACCATAAGAGATCACAGAAAATCAAACTGGGAATTATACAACTCTAAGCTAAAAGTGGGTGAAGATTGTTTAACGATTGGCTCGTACTCCTGTGAAGATCCTGAGGAAAATGGATAGCAAAAAATACATTTAGTAAACAATTTGGAAATGGTAACACCCAAGATAACCTACATTTGGTCTGGTGGCCAAAACCTAAAAAAATGTTGTACCGAGAAGGTTAGAAACAGTTCAAAGGCTAGCAACTTGTTCTATTACTGGTGAAATGAGAATTACACCAACAAAGGCACTGGATGCATTGCTTTTCATGCTTCCATTGCATCAGTACATTTAAACAGAAGCTGAAATGAGCGCTCTAAGGGTCAGAAAGTTTGTGAACCTTTTCGAAGGTGATCTAATAGGACATCTTAGCATTATAAATATCGGTAGGATTTAATCCTTTGGTTATTAGCAACGAAGATTGGATGGAGAAAAAATACAACTTTGATTGCACATATCAAGCTGTTGATCCTGGATACATACTTTATTTATTTATTTATTTGACGTCAATCATGTGTAGACCTTTACTTACAGTTATTTTCTCATGTTTTGTCACTCTTAAATCTATATAAATATATTTGTACGGTATTTGGCTTAGATTCTAGTACATTTATGAGCAGCTTTTTATCAAATATCATTAAAGTATTGCCTCAATTTATATTTTGTCGTTGTAAATTCAACGTTTTCGTAATGCATATTGTATGTTGCCATCATCCGATTTAAAGGTCCAAATTTAGCATAATTTGTACGATGGTGGCTTGTAGTAAAAACACTTCCCAAGTAGCACCGAAAACATATGTATTCAAGTTTTATTTTTCATGTGTCATACTGTTGATCTATAACAGTGTGATCTGACTAGTTTTGTCATGAAGGTGTTCGTTTGATGCAATTCAAATCTAGATTCATTTAATCGACTAGTTTATTTGTCATACATGGTTTTGAAGTTTTTTTTTGCTAGGACATGTTTGTTTACGTCTGACATTTGGTTTGCATATTTTGTTTCATAAATGCATCTACTTAAGTATTCCGTATTTCAAGAAACAAACATATGCGAGAAAGGTCAACATCAACAAAACTTGTCAGGTATGTTTGTTTAGCGCCGTATTGGACGGAAAAAGACAGTTTTTAACTTTCCTGAAGAAAGATATATATAAACTATATCTATTTATGTCACATACTAGTTTGCCACTGAACCTAGTTCGGTTTTGCTAGAATGAAATATTGAAAATTCCAGTTGCAAATTGCTTTCATGATCGAACATCAGAATTGATGAAATTGCTTGTATGATAACATCTGTTATCAATGTTTATAATTTAAATCAATATCAAAGTGAATATTTATTTAAGTCCCCTATAAGGTTGGTATATAGGATAATGGTAGGGTTTAAGAGGATCCTGACTATTCTCTATCTCATATGCCGAGACGGTCGAGTGGTAAAAACACCGATCTAATAAGCTTGGAGTCCATAGTATGAACCTAGTTGACGAAAACTTTTTTTGCCGACGAAATTTGTTACACTAATGTTTTAGAATTTTTTGTTTTCGACAATTATAAAACATAAATTATGTTTCATAGGCTCCACCTTCTGCGCTATTTCAATTCTATAGTAGTGCCCGAAAAGGTTTTCTATCATCGGAATGGTGACATAATCATTTGTCACATTTGAGCAAATATGCATGCAATCAAACATTTGGTGTTACTTAAGTTCGATTTCGTAGTTGTCGACTTGGAATGTAAAAATTAAGTTTTGATAAAAGTTCTTCAGAATCAATACGATGCGAAACGATATCGTTTACAACTGAGACCATTGCGAATTCTCGACGCTCTTATAATGTTTGGACGCTGATGAGCATACAACCAGCTTTATAAGATGGTAAAGGAAATTTTGTTCACCTAGTTTTCGAAGAACAAACAGTAGAAATTGCTTTTGAACTGATTCTATTCGTTGTTCGTGCGTGACTGAAAAAGGTGACCATACTACGCTACAGTACTCAAGTATTTACTTCACATATGCAACGTATAATGTTTTTATTGTGTATGGGTCATGAAAGCTTTAACTAAATCGTTTTATAAATCCTAGCATGCTACTTGCTTTACTGATTATTGTGTTATAGTGGTCAATGAATGTTAGTTTCTTATCTAAAATAACACCTAAATCCTTAATTCTTCCGCACTTTTCAACTGCCTGGTTTCCTAGAGAGATTGTACAGTCCAGTGTATTCCGCTTTCTACTAAATAAAATTGATTTACATTTTTAGACGTTTAGCTGCAAAAGGATTTTTTTGCACCAATTATAAAATAAGAGTACGTCGTTTTTGAATACTCTTATATCTTCCTTAATTTTTATTTCTAAAAATATCTTTAAATCGTCCGCATAAATAAGAATTTTTGCGTTTTTTTGAAATGAGGGAAATATCGTTTACAAATAGTATAAACAAACGAGGGTCGAGATGGGAGCCTTGAGAAACTCCTGAAGTTACTCGAACAGGATTTGAAGTTTTGCCTTTAAATCTGACTATTTGTTGTCGATCAGTAAGATAAGACTCGAGCCATTTAAGAAAGTTTTGCTCAATATCCATTTTTTTGCAGTTTGATTAGAAGCATATCAATGCGATCAAATGCCTTGCTGAAGTCCGTATATAAAGCTTCAACAAGCTTTCCATCATCCATTGCAACCAGCGAATAGTTAACGAATTCGAGTAAACTTGTATTAGTTGAGCGTCCTTTGGAGAATCCATGTTGCAAGGTAGAGATTCTATTTTTAATCTGACAAAACAGTTTTTCATTAATGATCGCTACAAAAAGTTTTGGAATGCAAGAGATAATAGCAATACCGCAATAATTTTGTATGTCAGATTTTTTGCCACATTTAAAAATAGGAACTAGATAGGAACTTTTCCACGAGTTGGGAAAAATACCGGATTCGATCGACATATTGAAAAGCCAAAACAAGGGACTTGTAAGCTCCGAAGCTAAGTTTTTCAGAAAAATGGGGGGACACCCCATCGGGCCCACATCCTTTGGAGACATCTTATTTTTCCAATGCTTCCCTTATGTCATCCACATTTATATTGTTTACACTAATATCTCTACTAAATTCTGGAAAGAAATCGAAATATTTGCGATCACGATCACGATCTTGTGCACGTTGGATGGTTATCAAAAAGATTTTTAACTTGGAATTCTTCCGACATTTTTACGACATGTTCACAGATTTTAGCGGTGTGGGTGATTTTATTTTAATTGATTAACTTATTTTAACTGATTTGCATCAAGTGTGGTGGTCATCTTTGTAGTTCGGTGAATTTTCTTTGATCGTAGCGTTTTTTACATTTCAAAGTAGCCCAGATACACGAATTCGTCCAGCGCCTTGATTTCATCATCGTCGATCTGAACTGGTGGTGAGAGGCTTAGTTTGTCTTCTCGTGAACTTTTCGCCTCTCATGATACTTTGTTTTTATTACATTACTGGCAAGCCAATCCTACCGAATTGGCAGGAAATGTGAAAATGTCATGTGGCAGAACCGAACATGCATGTCATTGCCCTCTCGGTGGCAAGTGTAGGCCATGCGAGTACTTCACCATAGAACTCATTTAAGATGTGAATCCACAAAAATTTGGGCACATTAAAAAGAACTGTATCTTTTGAAATATTTCATAGCACAATCATCAATGACCTTCTTGTAGATGAGTTACCTTCTCGATTGATCTGCAAACTTCTCGAGAACATTTTGTAAGTATTTAAACGGTGTTTAAGAAGGTGAGAGTTCGGAATCATGTCGACAGCTCAGAGCAAGTCTGTGATTTCATCTGAAACTGTATGAGTTCTTTCGATACTTCAAAGAAATCTTGAGTTCTTTTAAATTCCCCTAACTTCTCTTTCCTCTATAAACCCTTCAATGATGTTGCTAGCATTCTTCGAACACTTCATTATCTCATCTTACTAGATAAAAAACCAATCGAATTACATCGTTGGATGCATAAATTGAAGTAAGTCAGATTTAATGAGACTCATTTTTTTGCTACACAGATAAAAAGAAACATAGAATTTTATGCGTATTCTACTGCACATAAAGGGAATGCTAGATATGGCAGAAAATGGTTGGAAATTTCATGTAAAATGAGGTGAGATAACGCCTGGATCTAGCCTGTTGTATGACAGATTACAAACATTTTTGTATAGCTTCCATGCACTATAAATTGCATACAACTTCGTTGTTTACGTTTCCGTTGGGTTGAAACCACGAGAGGAAATTTTACGCGCTTGTTAAAATTAATTATTTTTTTCCGTGTAGGCTTTTAATACTTATGTAGTGAGTGTTTATTTTACAACATACTACCATTTAGATTCATGAATGTATACACAATGTTAACGAATTTGAGAAAACTTTCTGTATGAGAGTCCTCCTTGACCGAACCGGGAATCATATATTTTTCGTTTAGTTTTCGCTCAGTGCCTGAACATTTCCACAGCATTGCGCTGTCAATTTTCGATGTCAAATCTAATGCCAAATGCACGATGCAAGACAGTGGTGATTTTGCCCAATAAGAAAAACTTAAAAGTTAGATGATATTAGAATGACTAAAATATTTACCTGCACTTAGTAATTCAGAAAAAGCACCAAAAAATGAAAAAGTGCCACCAATATTATTGCGTGCTCAGCCAATCAGTGTGATCAGCATTAAAAATTAGAATGAGCACAAAGATGAGAAAGATCTTCGACAATCTATTCGTGACCGGTAACCATCAAATAAAGCAACAGCCATTGTATATGTGCAATTAAATACAGCAGTATTTCCGCCAAATTATGTAATTTGAGCACTAAACTATTCTGCATATGTCTTTAATCTTTGTTGATTTTCCCATAAAAACAGAAATGAGCAATGGATAAATAAATATCCATTGCTCATTTTACTGTTTTTATGGGAAAATCTAACAAAATTAAAAGACATATGCGAATAGTTTAGTGCTCAAATTACATAATTTGGCGGAAATACTGCCATATTTAATTGCACATATACTAATAGCTGTTGCTTTATTTGACAGATTTACCGGTCACAATTAGATTATCCGAAGATCTTTTCTCATCTTTTATTGCTCATTCCTAATTTTTTAATGCTGATCACACATTATTTGTTGGCACAGGCCTTAATAATTTAATGGCACTTTTTTCATTTTTTATTGCTCAAATCTCTTTTTAATTGATGATTAATTATGCTGCCATATTAGAATATCAAGATGTTACCAGTATAAAGCTTTGAGCCTACAAGTACGATTTGGCGATGAATTTGTTACATTTTAACTTCCATTCACTTTTCAGCGTGTGTTTATTCAACACAAGTCTTTTTGATCTAACTAGGTGGATGTAGGCGCTGACAACCCTTCTAATAACTGCTTCTTTATTTGAATTTTTGTAATTAGTTATAAGTTTGAATTGTTTACTAATGATTGGAAAATTAATTAGCAACTGCTGAGAAAGGATGCATTCGTGACCAATGTAATACGTATGAGAAAATTGCGGAAAAAAATATTTTCTACCTCGTATAAAATAAAACATCTCAAGAAAGCTCGCTATTCCTAGCTACGACCCACTTTAAAGATATATTATCATAAAGTTCAAATGAAGTTTCCGTTGAACTTTTGTTGTTGCTCAAGATGCTAATCTGCCGGAAGACCAACTTTATAAGCTTCAAAAAGTTCTCAATAACAACAGAGAACATATATTAACTTGGAGCTCAAAATAAGTTCCATCGAATACCGTTAAGCAGCTTTCAAGGTGCATATGAGTTCCATGGTACTTTTGGGAACTCCGCTTCGAAGTATCCTACAAAGTCAATGGGATTTTTATAAGCTGCTCTGATGCTTCCATGAAGTACTGTGGGAGCTTAAATTTATCAACTGCCACAAATCATTGGTGAGGAAAATATCATTGTACGGTATATCGAGAGATTTGTACACTGCACTGAAGCAATTAATCAAGCCAAAATCTATTATATTTTTTAAAAGCGATCAAATGCCTTGCTGAGGTCTGTATATAAAGCTTCAACATGGTTTCCATTGTCAACCTCAGAATTATTTTCCAATGTTGTCTATAAGCAAATAAATATAAAGTATAAGCTGCTCTAAAAAAAGATAAAAAAGCTAAACTAATTATAGTTAATCAAGATCAACTAACAATTCTATTTAATAAAGAAATTTCCCCCAATAAATTTAACGTAGGAAGAGCAGCTATATCACCAGAACATAATAATAATCACCACAAAGATAAACTAGGTCCAGCAAATAGTTAAAAATTGGAGTAAATTTGTATTAGTTGAGCGTCCTTTGGAGAATCCATGTTGCAAGGTAGAGATTCTATTTTTAATCTGACAAAACAGTTTTTCATTAATGATCGCTACAAAAAGTTTTGGAATGCAAGAGATAATAGCAATACCGCGATAATTTTGTATTTTGTTGTGTGTAGGAACTAGATAGGAACTTTTCCACGAGTTGGGAAAAATACCGGATTCGATCGACATATTGAAAAGCCAAAACAAGGGACTTGTAAGCTCCGAAGCTAAGTTTTTCAGAAAAATGGGGGGACTCCCATCGGGCCCACATCCTTTGGAGACATCTAATTTTTTCAATGCTTCCCTTATGTCATCCACATTTATATTGTTTACACTAATATCTCTACTAAATTCTGGAAAGAAATCGAAATATTTGCGATCACGATCTGCTTCAGAAAATGTGGTATATATATCCTGGAAGGAAGTTGCAAATAGATTGCAAATTTCTGGGGAGGTGAACCCCACATTTTCATCTAGGTACATTTTGGATGGAAAATTGTCAGATTTAAATTTTAGTTTTTACATAGTTAAAGATTTTTTTGGATTGGATTTTATCTTCTAACTCGGTTTTTGAGTTGTACTCATCAAAGGCAATATTAACGGCTTAATTTAGCTGGTCGCAAATATTCAAATACTTACCAGATTATCGTTGCTACTATTTCTTTTGTATACTCAAACGATAACGATTTGCTGATGATTACAACGTATTGGATCCCTAATCACACTTTATACTACCGCACTTGTTTGTTAAAAAAAGTTGAACATGTCTTTACATAGCCGTAGGAACGCAAAGAGAAAGTCGACAAAGAGAATATCTCAATGTTACTTAGGACCTAATGCATTGTTCAGCTTGATTTGTAGACTTCAACAAACTAAATATTCAGGCCAACTTATTTTTATACTTTCACAAGCTGCTTAGCATGCTTCTGTATTATGCTACGCAAATTTTCAAGTTCATTTATTGACTCAAAATGCTGCTGCATATAATGCAATAGAATGGCGTCAAGCAAGGCTCCTGAAGCTAAGAATTTGCTTTCTAAAAAAAAAACTCCAACGGTTAAAAGTAGAACCTGTGCATACTTACCCAAATAAACGAGCACCAGTTGATGGAGTGTGCTTATTATTGCGAAGCTGACAGAAGGTTGGTTACCGTAAAACGATGTCGAGTAGCCTTGGTATTGATGACAGAGGTCTCATGAACAAGTCGTCGTTACGGAATCTAGATCGCGATGATGGAGTGATGTGAGAGTTGCAAAGCTGACAGAAGGCTGGTTTTTGCCAGACTGAAGTCGAAGACCCCTGGCATGGTTGACAGTGAGCTGATAAACAGCCTAATTGTCCCGGGATCTATATAGCGATGATGAAGTGTAGTAAAGATTGCAAAAGTGGAAAGTTTGTAGAACTTCAGGGCGCAGTATCATTGCGGTGGCTTCGGCCGGACATATAAAACCTGATTTATTTTACCTAACAGAAAGCTGATTTGCGCCAGACCGCAGTCAAGTACCCTTGGCATTGCTGATATAGATCTGATGAACAGCTCGTTGATATGGAACCCACAGAGCTGACAGAAGGCTGGTTTTCACCATACCGAAGTCCAGAATCCTTAGTTTATTCTGGCATCCTTTAAGGAAGATACCTGGAGGTGTGATCTTTCAGATATTTCCTCAGAATATTCTTGAACGTTTATGGACCAACAACATTTTTAAATCTCGATGAAAGTTTGTTGTGTCGTTTGCTGTCTTTGTTCTCGTTAGTAAGATGTGATACTTCGTTGAATTATCTATTAGGATTCTTCGAACTAACAAAAGGATTTGCTGTTCACTGAGCGCTCTAATCGGCATGACAGAGGCGTTAGCTTGTTTGTAGAGATCAACCGTAGGATGCAATAGTTGCTTC